>FXXK01000817.1:147840-175367 GCA_900184695.1 Betula pendula | reverse complement strand
ATTAATGTTGAAAAATGCATCTAAGGATATGTATAAAGTTAATGTTCTTGCTATTAACTTCTCCTGTCTCTTTGCTGACTGGGTCATATGCGTACAATTGTCCACAAATCAAACATTTCTTCTTTTATATATGTGTATAATTCATGTTCATCAAGAATGGACTTTTCATAAATATTAATAACCTCATAAATTTTTCAAAGTAAATAAATTTTTCAAAGTAAATAAATGTTTCTAATTTTTCCATCTAGTCTCATCTAATCCCATTCAATTTGCTTTGTATTTTTCAAAAATAAAAAATAAAAATTGTACGCATAAGTTGAACGAAGTTAGATGCTTGGGATTAAAAACCAAGCATTTTCCATTCGTGAAATGCCCGGTCCAACGTAGCTGCAAGACTTTCTTCGTTGTCATAACAACAAGGCACCCTTTCATCTCAGGACTTTTCCCTTGGCAGAATTCACTCGTTTCACACAAAACTGTGAAATAACACTCGTGGAGAAATGCCTAGGCCAGGGTGGTGGTATTTCAGTACCAACTACCAACTACCAACAAAACTACAGTGGGAAATGAAGACTTTGGTCTCAGATATCCGACAGCAATTTATTGCCATTAATGTCCCGACAACCGTTCATTAATGGCAATCAACCTACAATTTATTGTAGATGACACCATTTCAACTGTTCATTATGCCCTCTGCAATTTCCATGTATTGGGTTGTGGTCAGAGTCGAACTTTTAATGTAGGAGCTAAATTTTTAAAAATAGAAAAATTTAATAAATGATATTTTTCAAACTATTCTATGCAAATAATGAAAAATGATTATTTTTATTTTATTTGAAATGAAAAGTATATAATTAGTATAATTTATGAGTAAAATTGTCTAAAACTGTTTACAGTTTCAATATCATACCTCTTTAATATCTCTCTTCCAATGATAAAAACACGTGTAAAATTAGTTTCTATGGTTTTATTAGATGGGTATGGTTTTATTAGATGGGCATGTATACAATGAATTTTAGCCAACTTTTATACATTAAGGACTTTTTTCTGAGATTATACATTATGCACTTAATTGCAACTTGATAAGAACTAATTTTACATTTTTGTCCCCAATACCCAACACCATTCTCTTTGCAAAACGGAACGACCAAAATACCCCTTTTTCAATTGTCATGAGCTTTCCAGAGTTTCACATAATAGAAACAAGGAAAAATTCATTTAATTCTCTTTAAGATTGACTTTTTTTTTTTAATTTTGTCTCTTATATTTCAAAATTGATAATGTATTATCACCAAATTTTTTAATTTTACAATGTAGCTCATCTGTCAATAATTTTATATTCTTTGATAGAAAATACCGCATGTATCAAAAAAATTTTTGAAAAATTTCTTTTTCTATGACGAAATTATAGATTGTCAATTTTTAAATGTTGAAGACAAAATTAAAAGAGTGGTCAAACTTAAAAAGGGTTAAATATATTTTTCCATAAAAACAAGATGTCCGTGATTTGAGTATGACCTTTCACTGATAATCGTAAGAGAGATTATTATTATTATTATCACAATTTTCAAATATGTTTGAGAATGTCAAGAAAGTTATCAAATTTAAACAAATTAATCATTTTATTTTTTTATTCTTTGTTTTCCTGTAATTTGGGTGATGCATCCCTCATATTAAAGAACGTACTAAAACAGAACTGCTCAGTAGGGGCGGAACAACAAACAGAGTTAGGGCAATAACCCTCTCAAAGTTTTAAAAAGATCTCTTAGCTAAAATATATAATTTTATGAGATAAACTTTCTAAAATTAATTTTTTACTCCTAAAAAAACTTTTGTTTTAAGATGTGTCACCCTTCCTAAAATTCTATCGATTACTTCATATCTTGTTGAAAAAATATATGAATTCTAGCCAAGAGGTAAATTAAGAGGGTTTACAAAAAACGAAAAAGAGAAAAACTATGAACACAGATCAAGAACTGAAATTTTGTGTATTTTCTTTCTTCTCTCTCTAATATTACTACTTAATTAAGTCCATCTTTGCCCTGACATGCTTCATTTTATAGTGATGGTAGGTGAAGGTGGTTGGAGGGGCTGATGATCTCATGGCTTACACAATATTATTAAAAATGGAAGAAGATAGAATATAATAGTTATTTTTAAATTAAGAGCATTCATATTGGGCTCAACGAAATAATTAAAAAACTATTTTGACTAGTCTTGTAGCAAAAAATATTTCGTATCCGACTCAGCAAAATGGCTAAAGATTTGCTGAGCTGCTATAGTGCTCAACAAATTTGTTTAACACTATTCATCAACAATCTATAATTTATATTGATTAAAAAAATAATAATATGATTCTCTCTCTTCTTTGAGATTAGAGAAAGTAGATAAAGAAAGAGTATTTTAAATAAAAACGTGAAAGTAGATAGCTAAAATACTATGCCGGATATATGTGCTTTAGAAAAGTGAGTAGCTAAATTTTTTTTTTTTTTTTTTTGAAAGTGCTATTTAGCTAAATATTTGTGGAGCCGTACGTGAGTGCTCAAAGTGTTCATGGCTTAGACCACTTCTCTCTCTTTCTTGAAGGGGAAGCTTCTCCTTCTCTCTAGTAGAGAATTTTCCACCTCCTTGTGAGGCTTTCGACTGCTTCTTACAGTTGTTCCGGAGGAGGAGGGTTGGAGTTTTCTTTCTCCCTACTCTCTAGCTTCCCCCCTTTTTTCTTCCCTTTTCTCAGGTTTCTCCTCATTTTCTCTTACTATTTTGGCGTTTGCCCTCCCTCTTCAAAAATGCCGACGCTCCAGCCGCACTCCTCCACGCCTCCACCTCTGCCAAGCCACGCCATCTCCCCGGTCCTTCACTCAGCGTCGTCTTTTTCACAAGAGAGTTCAACCCAACGTCACCCCTTCCTTCCAAGTCAAATTTGGTCATCTCCGCCACTCCCGTCCACCAATGCACCACTCCACCACCTTCTTCAGCTTCACCACTCTCCATCACTAGTCTTCGTGCTTCCACCCACCGCCCAAGCGTCCCCACGTGTTGGTGAGTCGCCCCTTCCTTCCAAGCCAGATCTACTTGTCTTCGCCGCTCCAGTCCACCAACACGCCACTCAGCCTCCTTCCTTAGTCCCTCCGCTCTCTACCGCTAGTCTCCGCTCCTCCCACGCGCCAGTGCGCGTATCGCACGCGTCGGCGCGTGTGACCTTGTTCCTATTCTTGTTGTTGCTTTTTTAGGGTTACTATCTCTTTGTTCTTTTGTGGCTTGATCTTGTATTCAGAGATCGTTGCTCCTTGTCGAAAGATTCTTTACAGCTTTTTGCAGTGTTACCACCACCTCAACCCCCCAGTGGTTGTTGTTGTCACCGAATAGGGGTTCAAGTAGGGTTGAAGGATATTTCAAGGGTCATACCCCTGTCCACGCCCCTTATATTGGGGATTTAAGTAGGGTTGAAGAGTCTTGCAACAATCATGCCCTTGCCTGTGCTCTTTGTTTTGGTGCTTTCACCACTTTATGTAGCCCCTATTGAGATGACCGGGTCATTTTTTTATCTATTTCCTTCTATTTGTATATATTATTTGCATTGTAATTTTTGTTTTAGGTCTTGTTGGGGAGCACACTCATTTTTCAACATTTTGATTCTTATAACTCTTTTCTAATTTGCTTAGAAAAAAAAATGATTATTCCATATTTTTTAGTTTAGTTAATAATATATATATAATATATATATTATACTATAATATAATATATATAATATATAGTTTTTGGAAAAATATAGTCTATTCCTTTAACCAATAATTATTTCCTATAAAAAATTGATTAATTTGTTTAAATCTTGGAAAACATCTATACAGTTCATGTGGCCTTTCCCTGTAGTTATGAGTCGCACAAAGCAATTAAAAAAGAAGACTCATTGGAAAAGTCTGCCGCAGACTAAAGAACTAAAGTTTAACATTATTTAGTCTTACGTTTTTTTTTTTTTTTTGGAAAGAGTGAAAAGTCTTACTTGTGATGCAGACCAACTAGTAATGCCAAGGAAGAAACCTATTGGACCAAAAAAGTGGAATAAGACCAAAAAAGTACCTCCATGGGCAAAAACTAGTAATGCTATGGGAGCAAGACCAAAAAGTCTTCTCAATACGCGGGAAGCGAAAATGCACGTGCCAGAATGCCAAAACTGGTGAAGAAACAACTTGGCCAACTTTATCAAAGGTGAACAGTAAATGAATTGACGTGACTTGGATTAGAACACGTAGCTTGATTCCCCCTACGGTAGCTTGACTCTAGGGGGAATCCAAAGTTCAACTCCAGCGTTCCAATGGCTATATATGCAATGCAAAAAGCCAATGCAGTTCGGATTGGAATCCTGAACCATACACATGTCCAGCTCCAATTCATGAACATAGACCTGTCAGTTCCAATTCATGAACCTACACTAATCATGATTCCCGGTAATTTTGTTTCAAATGATTTTCGTGTCAGAGAAATTAGAATAAACAGACCATAGCCAAAGAAGATTTTGGAGGATGAAAACTCTTTCTGGCTTTCTCTCTTTTTTTTTTTTTTTTTTTTTTTTTTTAAAAAAAAAAAATTTATATTTAATTCTTAAATTTTTATCTGATTTGAATTTAGTCATTGAATTTTTAATTTTAAAAATAGGATCCTTAAGTTTTATTCAAATTTTAAATTGGTCTCTTTATCACTTTACGGTTAAAGTTAACGATTTTCTATTTGTCATGTGCGTCTCTTTTAACATGCTAGAGTCTATCTCAGTATCAAAGTTAATAATTTTTTATCGATTATTTGGCGTTTAATGATATGACATTGATATTCGGTGTTGATATGAACGCTAGCGTGTTAATTGAGACACACGTGACATATGACAAACCATTTATTTTGACGGAAAAGTGATAGAGGAACCTATTTAAAATCTGAGCAAAACCTAAAGACCATATTCTTGAAATTAGAAACTCAAGAAATAAATTCAAATCAAATAAAAATTTGAGGGTTAAATATGATTTATCCTTTTTATAAAAAAAATTTGAAATTTGTTTTGATGTGATGTAAAGCTAAAATTTATTTTTGCGTGGTGATTGTGTTGTAATTCAGGCGACCCATGAAGAATCGAGACCAGCAAGTAATTAGGATAAAATTTCAAACTCATGATCGGTAAGAGATTTTCACTTTCAGATAAGAAAAATACTATTTTTTTATTTACCGTCCATCAATCATAGATCTTTATACACAGTATTTTCAAATTCATCGTTGAATATGGAGGACTAAAGACGGAGCTGGGGTGCCTAGTATAGGCCGAGGCCACACAATTTGTTTGAAAAAAAAAATGGAAAACTTTATATATCTCTCATGAACTTTCAGCTTTTTTGACATACTCCCTAATCTTTTAAAACTCTAACTTTGATATCTTGAATTTCTATTGTCTATTACTTAACCCACTTCCGTCAAAATTCACTGTTAAATCCTGTCAAAATTTTTAAAATACTCTTGTATTTTTTTTTTTTTTTAAAAAAAAGTTATAAAAAAATCTCAAAGATTTAGGCATGAGTATTTTTGCAAGTTCCGTTAAATCCTAACTAACCCTTAAATCCATGCAATTTTTTTTCATTTTTTTTTCTAAAAAATTAGGGGTATTTTGGTTAAATCCTAACGGAGGGATAAGTGATAAATATTAAAAGTTCAAGGTACTAAAGTAAGAGTTTTTAAAAATTGTTGACATGTCAAAAAAGCTGAAAGTTTAAAGAACTATCTTAAATTTTTCCAAATAAAAATTAGGGGAAATTTCACTTAACCCCCTGAAACTGTCATGCCTTTTGCAATCACCCCTCGAATTTCAAAACCTCTCAATTTAGTGTATTTAAGTTTTAATTTTTTGCAATCCCCCCCCTCCGTTAGGTTTTTCGTTAAATCCTAACTGAAGGTGTTAATTACCTAACTACCTTAAATCTATATTATCATTTTCAATTTTTTTTTTTTTTTAAAAAAAAACTAACCACAACTGGGTCAGCCGTGACCCACGTTGGTCACCCTGTGACCAACCAGAAAAGCATACAGCCGGCGAAAGCCGCAGCCTTGGCCGTCGGATCGGGCCCGAATCTAAAAGCACCTTCAAGACCTCGGCAGTCTCTCGGCGACAAGCTTCATGTATTGGCGTCTCCCAGGCATCTTGTTCTGAGTAGCAACATGTCCGGGCACAGCTTAATATATTTCCGGCACCATCTCAACGTGTCCAAACTTTGAAGCCAGATGACCCACGGCGTGGAAACTCCACTTCGATTTTCGATTTAAACTTCAATTCAATTTCTTCAGAATATAATTTTCGATTTTTTTGGGTTCGCCCGATTCTTTAGAAATGAAATCTGTTTGGCTGGTCAGAAAACGAAGGAAAAGTGAGAGAAGGTGGGTCACGGCGATATCGTTTTCTCAGTTCGGCGTCGATATCGTTTTTCTCTGAATGGCGTAGCGGTCTCGTTACCTCAAGAAAATGCAAAAACAAGCGTATGTACACAGAGACACGGGGGGTCACGGCGACGCCTTGATCGGACCCAGCCGTTGGGCAACGCCTTGATCAAACTCCATGAAGATGAAAACCAGAGAGAAAGAGAGAGAGAGAACATGAAAACCAGAGAAAGAGAGAGAGAGAGAGGAGAGAGAGAACGCGGGTCTGTGGGTCACGCGTGGGTCTGGCGACATGGCTGGGTCACGGCGTGACCAAACGCTGGGTCACGTCGTGACCAGACTGGGTCACCGTGACCCAGTGGTCTGACCCAAACGATTTTTGTTTTTTTTTTAAATAATTTTTTATTCAGAATAAAGGTAAATTTGTAATTTTTTTAAAAAGTTAGGGGCATAAAAGTCATTTCACCCCTTTGACCGTCTGACTTAACAGAATTAGCTAACGGAAGGGGGGATTGCAAAAAAATTTAAAACTTAATTACACCAAATTGAGAGGTTTTAAATATTGGGGGGGGGAATTGCAAAAGGCACGACAATTCAGGGGGGATAAGTGAAATTTCCCCTAAAAATTAACAAGGTGAAATTTGATTTTCAGCGTAATTGGCCCTACCCATTAAAATTTTTGGTCCTTTCCCGTTTCTCATCTGTTCAACTTGTTTCATTTCATTAGGGTGAATGGCTTCATTGTCAAACCAACTCCAATCTCTACCTAACAGCGTGAGTTAGGGTTTCTAGCAGCAAATATGAGAGTGAAAGTGAGAAGTTTATTGGAGCAGGTTCAAGAAAGGCTGGGCTCGAGAAGCAGATGTTATTGATCTTTGGAATGACGTGTCGAGCATGGGCGCCTTGATGAGAAGTAGTTGGATACAGCAGGCAACCACTAAAGGGAAATGTGTGTTTTATATGTACACGTATGGGTTGTAGTCTAGAACTGGTAAATGTGAAACGGTGTATAAGTGTTGGTTTTGACTGAGCCAATAAAATCTGAGCCCAATCCGTGAGATGGTTGAAGAATAGAATTGCCATAATCATTCTTGTAGCTGGAGATGTAGGCATCTCGAACAGCGTACTTACCTTTCAATATAGTCAATTATTCCTCATTCATTCAAATTTCCTTCTTTCCATTTTAATTCCATTTCAATCTTTTTTTTTTCCTTTTTTTTTGAGAATAATTCAATTTGTCATTAAAATATGAGAATAACATAGAGCAAAGAGCTCCAATGAATAGAGCAACCTGGATCTAAGAAAATAGAGCTTATTGCTCTAACGTTATAATGTCAGAGATATACATAAGAATTTCTTCTATTCACACACTATTCATAACTTGTTGGATTGTAATTTTGGCTAGCCTGTGCACCTCAAAATTTGCCTCTCGCTTTGTATGACCAATTTGCCAATTTCGAATCCCATTTAAGATGCCTTTAACACCTTCCCACAATCTTTCTATACCGGTGCAGTTTTGTCCAATGGTTTTATACGCATTTACAACTTGCAAAGAATCATTTTAAAAAATAGTACTTTGTAAGCCCAAATTACGACTAAATTCTACAGCATTCAAGGCAGCTCTCACGTTCGCTATCACCGGCTTCGATACCATATTAGAAGTTTGGCTTCTAGCAACAATAACATGGCCCAAATGGTCCCGCACAATAACACTAACACCTAGATGCTTGATGCAAAGATTAATGGCTACATCCCAATTCACTTTATAAATTCCTTGTGGTGGGTTTTTCCGTTGTAAAAGATCTTTCTCAACACTTTAGTGTGTAGGTCTTAGGTGAATGGCGCTGATTATGAGTTGTATTACAACAGTTAACTACACAATGATTGTAAATAGATCTTCAACGAGACAAATTTTACCAACATGTGAGATTATACAAGACAATCCCATTTTCCCTTCTTTGTTTATCTATTGTGTGGAGGCACTGAGCTCTCTTCTTTACAAGGCGGATGAGGCTAGAATAGACATTGGGGTTCCTACCTCCAAAAAAAGACCTCGAACTAATTATCCGTTGAGTAGCGTTTGACAAGTTACATAATAATAATTGAATCATTTAAAAAATAAAAAATAAAATAAAGAAAGCAAATATAAGCAAATTCCTAATGATTGGCTCATCTATGACATTGTTTAATCATCAAGTCCTTGTATCAAAGTCTCGATCGTGAGGAAATAGTGTCATGAATAATTCATCAAATTCGGCCACTTCTATATCCTCTGGATTTTTAGTGCAATAGACACGATTTGAGCAGAATTCCTTCACTAAAAAACTTGATTACCATCCACTATTGTCGGTTGATAGCACTTTATGCAATCCATAACATGATTAATAGGACTTAATTCGATTTAATTACCACAGTTATTCGATCTTTAACATTGTTTAACCTGGAGAGTTTATAACACACACACAAAAGTAAAATAAAATAAAATAATTAAAAAGAGAGAGAGAGAGAGAGAGAGAGAAAGTGCTTTACACATGCAATAAATGACAATCATCCTCAATTTTTTTTTTTTTCGATGATATGAAAAATACGTCGCTAGAAAATATAAATACAAAGCAATTAATTCGAAGCAAAATAGAAGGAAAATCAAAAGCAACAAAAGTGGGGTCTCTGCAGACTGCAGTCGTAGACGGACCTTTGGGACTTCTCATGTTCGGCCCGTTTAGGCCTTTAAATTCGGGTTCATTATGCAGAAAACCAATTGAAAGAACTGGGCTTGGACCCATTTCGCTCACGATCTCCACTTGGCTCTCTTCATGTTTAATCCTACGCATAACCCAACAATACCCACCTACGCGAGCCACCCCCAAGCCATTGCTTGGGGGGCTTGCAAACCATCTGCCTTAGTATGAGGGGCCATGAGCTACCTTTTATGACTTTGGGAGTAGTCAATCCAACCCTATGTATTGTATCGGCCATCCTCAAATTTTTTGTTTTTGTTTTTTAAAAAAATTGTAATGGGTTTTGGGGTGGCCGATCCTCAATTTCCTTTTTATTTTTATTTTTATTTATTTTATAAATGGTTAAGTTTTATTTTATTTATTTATTTATTTTGAATTTCCTAAGGGTATTCTAGGAATTTTTTTGTTTGAAAACGGGCATTTTTATCACATATTGACAGTTTGAGGAGCCAAGATCTACTACTTGTCAGTTTGAGAGGCTCTTTTCAATTTGACCGGTAATATGGGGGGCTTTTTTAAATTTTTCCCTACATATTAATAAAAATATATGAGTCGAGCCCTAACAAGCAAGTCGAGCCTTACATGAGCTTGTTCACGAACATTAAGCAAGTCGAGCCGAATTTATACGAGTTTATATCATTTAATAATCAAGCCTAATTTTGTTTACATGAACGACTCATTTAATAATCGAGTCGAGTTTAGTCGAGTCAAACCCGAGTATGTTCACAAGTAGTTTTGTTCATTTACACCTCTATGAACCATTACCCAATACATAAGAGATTCTCACTGACCTAAAATCCTCTTAGTGATATCGAATCTTCACTGCACGAGAGTCACACTCACCACACCACCTACAATTTTCAGAAGCCCCGTACTATCATGCATGCCCTTCTCTTGCGGTAGGTGGAGGAGAAGAGAAGGCATGCATGATAGTACACATATCTCTCAAACTAACACTACATTGTCAATGTGCCGCCCAAACTACCAATTGTGTCAATGTCTTTCCTGAATTATTAAAAAAATGTCAATGTACCTTCCTAACGGCCAACAAAAAGAAGAAAGAAAAAAAAAAATTTTTATAAGACAAAAATATCTTTATTAATTATTTTTTAAAAAAATTAAAACTAAAAATAAAATAAAATAAAACCAAGGTTAAGCCACCCTCTTTGCCAAATGGGGAAGCCGAATTATCCCCAACCACTCCCTGTTGATTTGGGGGTGGCCAAACCACTTACCAAATGGCTAAGGATGATTCGACCACTTGATTGACCATATTTGGGATGACTAAACTACTACCAGGGCCATTGGGGATGGTTTGGCTACCTCCTCATTGGGTGTGTTAATTTGAAAAGAGTATGTGTACTTTTTTTAAAAATATAAAAAATAGAGAGAAGGGGTTGGTGGTGACATGATAGAGCATTTATAGTGAGGTCTTCAAATTTAGCTTTTTTAAAAAAAAAAAAAAAAAAATTCATTAAATTCATCAAATTGGCTATTAAAGAGCACTTACAATGGGCTTAACAAAATAGCTAAAAAGCTATTTTGGTTAGCTTTGTAACAAAAAATTCTTCACATTCGACTCAGCAAAAATTTGTTGAGCTACCACATTACTCATAAAATTTGCCGAGCACTATTGCCCAACATTGAACAAAATTTTTAAAAAAAAATATTTAAAGTTAAGACAAAGTACACTGTCACAAAATTGCAAAAACATTTTCTCCCTACCTATGAACTGAATTTCAAAACTAAGCACAACTATACCATCATGTCAACGCACCATCTCCCTGTAAACAAAAAAAAAAAAGATAAAGAATAAAAACTAAAGTCGGTCAAATCCATGAACGAGTGATGACCAAAAAAATATGTTTATGTTTTATGATGTTAATTAGATCATGAGGATTAAAAATTAAATTATGAAGTACCTAACATCAAAACAGATCTGCTACTTCACAACTACGTACATATGTGGGATGAGTCAACCCCCACTACGGCTAAGCTAGTTCGGAAGTTTTACGCGAACAATTTTGAATTTGGTCATGGATTGAGCAATTTGATAATAATTTTGGTATAGCTGCAAATGTGGGAGGAGTTCTCTTTTTATTTTTGTATTTATTTTTCAGTAGTGGTGATTATAGGTAGTTTGTTTATTCAGTTTATCTGAGCGAAAAAACTACTCTATCTTAGAAAAATTTTGACATTACATTTGATATGGTAATTATGCATGCATATACCTTCTATCATTCAGCTTTTGACTTCATCCATATATTTTTCTGAAGTTTGACAAAATCATGTGAAAAATGTATTGTCATGCACGATTTCTGAAGTTCTTCCAAATTTTTCTTTTCAATTGTTTTAGGCTTTTGAGAGTACTTATCGCCTATTAATGCTATGTCAATATCAAAAACAAATTTTCGAAATATGATTAAATAGTTACAAGAAAAATGTTTGCCTGAACATTTCTTTAACCAATATTGGAGGTAAGTATATCCATATTGCATGTTTTCCCAGGTTGTCAATCACCCTTGGGTTTGATGGAGAAAAAAACTCTTCTCTCTCAACTTCTGCTTCTCAAAGTAAGGATAATAGTGCAATCTATTTACTTCTCTTTATGTTCTTTTAAAGAGTTGAAACATTGGTAAAACTTTTAAGGATGGAAATTAGCTATTTGTAATCGATTTGTACAAAATAGTCTAATAAAGTGAAATGTGTCACTTATCATATGAGAAGCACATATTTGTTTAATAGCATGTGTTTCTCATATGTTTTTAACAGCATGTATAAGAAAACATATATTTTTTACATGCTTTAGGAACACATATAATTTAGACTGGTTTGTAAAAATTAATTACAAAAACTATCGAACTTGCAGCATAACCTATTGCCATGTAAATATTTAGTATTGCTATTAATGAAGAAGCATAGAGTAAGCTTTAGATAAAAATGAAATGATTAACCCGGGGAGGATAGAGTAAGCTTTAGACAGACTCCACGCATGCTAAAACACAGACTTCACACAATTTTTATTGATAAAATATCACACACCACTTACAAAGTTCAAGATTACAAACCATATCTTAAGACGGGGAGGATATCACATGCTAAACAGGATTACAAAGCTAAAAGCAAAGCACTCCTCCCATTTTTCCCTTATTATTGAATAGAAAAAGAAAAGAAAAAAGTCAAGCACCCCAACGAATATATAATAAACCATACACAGATACTTCAATCCTACTTGAAAAAGTTCCAGATAGTCAAACCCAGGACAATTAGTCCAACCACAGTTGCGGTGCCTATCCAAAAATCACGGAAGTACACGCTTGTCATAGATGCCATGCCGCGGTTCCAAGGGTTATCACGGTAGGCATTAAGCTTTTTTCCTAGACTGGAGTAACAGGATCCAAGTAGCACAATCTCATCGCAGAGTTTGTTAATTAGATCCGCCACTACAGCGTTACTACCGAGCAAGTTAATAATGACCTTCTTATCAACAAGCAAAGCCACATCTTGTTCAGTGTTGATAAGATCGTCCAATAGCGCAACATAATTACAGATGTAAGCATTTCCTGGATAATAACACTGCTCCAAGGCCATGATATTTCGGAGAAGACATTCAGTATGGTCGTCTACCTCAAAGGGTGGGACTTCCAAGATATACTGCATACGCTCCAAGCACGAAAAGCATTTGAAGCATGGTAAGCAGGCCAAGAGCCATGACAAATTGAAGCACGGACATTTATTCAAGCACTTATTCTCAGGGAATCTTATGTCAAGTAAGCGTCTCTCATCATCTTTTTTAAATGCTTTGAACTTCAATCCTGCCTCGTCAAGCTTTGTGGCACTATATACACTATAATGCGGTCCTGTAGGTTTTAGCTCTGGTGGACAGAAAAAGTATCTTAGCAAATCTGTGAAATGTTTGACTTCCCCACCGATGTTGGACTTTTTCTGCTTATCATAACGAGAAAAGAAACAGCGGGAAAGCTTGAGAAATAGAGTCTCCTCTTTGTTCATGTCTCCTTTGTGTTCCTTAATTTCCTGGCCTTCTTGCTGATCGCTAGGACTGGAGGAGTCATTGAAGGCGGACGTATATAAGTCCTCAAGAACAAAAAAAGGAAGCTGATTCTCAAGTAATATCAAGTCATATTTTATACCATTAAACAGCCATGGTTTACTTAATATGTAATCATTTTCTTCTATCATCCGAGCCTCGCTAATACTATTATTCTTTAAGAAGAGCTCAATTATAAAGATGGCATCTAATAGAATCATTTGCACAAAATCTTTGCTGTTGAGTCTACAGTCATCTGAATAGCAATGGCGGATTTCTTCTTCCTTGGCTTCAATGATACTTTCAAGATCCTGCTGGCTCTTCTTCAGCGTCGTCCGTTTTAAGAAATCCTCCAAATATCCCCTTTTGTGCTTTTCCATGTCCCTCAATTCTTTTCGGCAGTGATGAAAGGGGCCTATTGAGACAAGCTTAGGGGTGTAAGCTTCTTTATTTACCTTGCGCAGTTGCTTGGGAACCCTGTAGATACAGCATTTCTGCCACTCCGCAGGTGGCAGCCCCGGTGGAATATTGTTAATGACAATGTCCTCGCATTCAGCTTCTTTTACAATGGAAGATTCACAGCGTTGATCAGCTGGCTCCAGTAGTGGAACGTTAATGACAAAGTCCTCGCATTCAGCTTCACAGCTGGCAGCGCTCATTTTCAACCGGAACATGATCGCCTTCCGCAATATTGGATTTTTTTATTTTATTTTTTTCTGGAAAAGGCTCTTGTTCAGTGTATTGAAATTCAATTACAAAAATTGTTTCTTAAATATCTTTTTCTCATTATTACAAAAATTGATACAAGTGATTCCAATAAGAAATTACCATCGTTAAAAGCAGAACCACTGGATACCAAGATCCTTGAAGTTTTTATCTCTCTAGTTAATTATAAAGTCATAAATATTTTTCATATTCAATCCTTACCAATTTGTTATAATTAGATCTGAACTTGAACTTCAAAGTTAATATATATGTAAAAATTAGCAATTTTCGGTTTTAGCAATACGTAAAATTGAACTTTTTTTTCAGTTTTTTTTTTAAAAAAAAAAAATGTTTTTTTTTTTTCGAATTTATTTATTAAAAAAATTTTAAAGTCATTTTTATCTTTTTGTGGGACAAAAGGAAAAATATTACAAATTTTTAATAGTTTGGAGAACATTGATGCATGCAAACTTTAATTCGAGAGGGACATTACAAATTTGATATTAATTTGAACGGAATATGTGTATTTTTCCCTAAAAGTACGTAAATATGTAAAAGTGAAGACAATACTTCTCTGTTCAAAGTTTATTTATTTATTTATTTTTTTACCCAAGTAATTTAGGATGCGTTTGAGGTTACAATTTCGTACGCAAAAAGTGCGATTTTAAATCAAGTCGCAAAAAATAGATTGTTTGAGCTTGCATTTTAAAAAAAATGTAATTTGAAAACGCAGAAAATTTACGTTTTTAAATCGTAAGTAAGAGGGTGCTTTTTGAAAAACGCACAATTTTAAATGTTAGACTCGATTTTAAAGGTCAAACTGCAATTTTTTCAAATGCTTAACTGTATTTTTAAAAATCATGTTTTTAAATCATACTTTTTAAAATCACAATTCCAAATAGACCCTTATAAGAGAAAGGATAAGAAAGAGTCTCCTTGTATGTGATTATCAATGAACCTCTTATTCACTTATTTAAGTAGTTTCATAGATTTAATAATAGATTCGTATATCTATTTATATAAAAATAAATAAAAGAATAAAAACAATTATTTTTCTTTAATATAATGTATATTTCTAATGACAAGCATGCTTGAATAAGTAGATCATCATGTCTTATTATTTTTTATTTAGCAATATCTAAAATATACAGTACATGAGTGTAAAAGCATCATTGGGATTCGGAAAAACCAGCAATACAAATATCTGATTTTACCTCCCATAAGGTGAATAACCCATTTTTTACTATGTAATGATTAAATCCATATCCAAGAATTTAAAATGTGACACATTTTTCTACGGATTTAACAAAAATACTCTAATAGAAAGAACTAAGGGAAAAAGTTATGCAATTAAAGGGGGTCGATTGTAAGGTTTTAAAGTTTGAAAAACATCATAAATATGGTGTAACCTGGAAGGGGCTGATAAGTGTAGTTTGCCAAAAATAAAAGATTTTTTGTTCTATAATGGACCCCATTTGCAATCATCATCAAACTTTAAAAACTTACAATGCATCCACTCTTCATCTTCTTGCACTTGTATATATACTACTCGTGGTTTGTCCCCGCCAATATCATACCTCTTTAATATCTCTCTTCCAATGATAAAAACACCAAGCAAAAATGCAAAAATGATATCCTCGTCAATATCTTATAAAGAAGAGGAATGTCCTTTATCGTAGGTTTATTAAAAATTTCATTTATTTATAGAATAAAATTGTATCTTCATTTGAATAGTAATATGTGTTAAATATAGTTTGAAATAATTTCAAAGAAGAAAATGTTTTAAGTATAAAAGTTTTAAAGAAAACGAATTTAACCCAACCGTTTTATAGTTGAGGATTTACTTATTGAGCCATTTAACTCATACAATTTTACTCTTTGTTTTCGAGTCATGATTAGGTGAATTAGGAGGCCGGACTGGGGGCGAGACTAATTAGGGAATTTATGTGCATTTCATATTAATTATTTTTAATTATTTTAATAAGTGCATTGGCATAGCTAGTTTCATGATTAAGAATTATTCAATAAAAAACATTATTATCAATTTTTGACATGACATTTTCGTAATAAGTGCTTTAAATTTTTATTGGACACTTTTTTGTATTTTACTAATGCATTTATTATTTTTTAACAATGAATCCTATAATCAATGTATTAACAAACTCAACAAGAGTATTAAAACAATTCTAAAAACTTTTATCCAAAAGTAAATATAATAAAGCGAAAAGAGAAAGTAAGAACCTGCAAATTTGGCTTGCAAGAAATGCTTGTATAGCTTGATAGCACCAAACTCTTCCTCTAATTAGTTGCCAACACACAAGGTTTATATCTCTTTCCTTACTCAATAATGCATGCATCCACTCTTCTTCTTGCGCACTTGTATATATACTACTCGCGGTTTGTCCCAGTCTGATGAGGTTGGAGGGGTAGATGAGCCTAACAGTCAAATCTGAGTGATGTATGCATATCTGACCTTTCAATTTGAAAATCTATCTTTCAAATTTCTTGAATGTGTTTTGCAAAAAACGTGATAGTGTTTTTGTGAAAGGTCATTTTCTATTATGTGACCCGACTGAGTATGACCTTTCAATTTGAAAATCTATCATGTGCGACAGCTCTTGTACTATGCAGGCTGCATATATATAGTCAAGGAGAAGGAGGATCAAAAGCTGTTTAAATACACAGCTTTCTTTTTGCCATTATTTCGTCAGACATTTCAGAGTAGCGTCTGAAAAGTTTCCTTTTCTGAGAAACACCATTAACACTACCGTCTTCCCAATGTATCTTCTTGGAGAGTCACACTCACCGCACAGGATAAAAAACCCAACAGTTTTTTAAAACTTTTAAATTTAAATTATATTATTTTAAGACTTATAAAATTCAACATATTAAAAATGTGATATGTTAGTGAGGTAGTTAAAAATAGTTTTCTTTCTCATGTTTATTCTTTATAAAACCAAATTATAGTTTTTTTGTTTAAAATTTTTTTATATTATAGAGAGTAAAAATCTGATGAAAATATATTTAATTCTCATTAGTAATATATATACCACTTTTTTTAATATGTAACATTTTTTAAACCGTTCGATGTAAAGAACGGCATGAAATAACGTAATTTAAAAATTTACGATTACAAAAAAATTGTTGGTGACTCTAAGCTCACCACATCACCTACAATTTTCAGATGCTTGTGAGAAGACGGCCGATCAAGTGGCTGCTCTCTCACAATGAACAACTTCAAAATAGATTGCGGTGGGAATATAGTGCGTCCAGTCATGCACAACCCCACATTTGATCATTGGAGTGCAGTAAGAATAATTTGACGGTCCTTGAAACACACCATGAAATATGGTCTGTTAATTCGAAGTCATTCCACTCCATGTCTTCAAGGTTTCTCATATGTTGATTGGGCAGGGTGTCTTGATAATCGCATTTATAGTAAATTTGTCTTTTAATCTTGGTATTTGCTGTTGAGAATTGTCTGGTGCTGAGAATCGGAGTTGATTTTGGGGTTTTGAGAATTGTTTGGTGCTGAGAATCAATTTGCTACAAGAGGGAGAGAGGGAAGATGAGTGAGCGACAGAGGAAGAGAGAGATAAGAGAAGAAAAGATGAAAAAGAAACAATAAAAAAATTCGGACATAGTGCTACAATGAATAGCACCAAATTGCTATTCACTGTAGCAGTTATTAACAAAAATTGTGGTTTAGCTACTTTGAAGCTAATCTGCTGAAAACAAAAATAAGTTTATAATAGCTATATTTAGTTATTGAGGACTCTTTAGCTAATCTGTTAGAGATGTTCTTAGGAAGGTTAAAATGGTAATGTTACTTTAAAACCAAAAGTTACTAATCCCTTGGCATCATTTATTTTGTATATAAGCTTTAGCTTCATTAGGAGGAGGAAAGAAAGATGGGTGAAATACAGTTAAAACCAATAAAATATTTTATCCATGTAAAAACCAATAAGGGCAAAATGGTAAACTCGTGTGGTAAAAAAATACTGCATTTTATTACCAAAAAAAAAAAAAAACTATTCTAAAAATCCTGCCCAAGAACAAAAAAAAAAAGTGTCATTTATGAGGGACGAGTGAGTAAATAAATCACACATCCCCCTTCCCCTTTATATCTAAGAAAAAAAAAATCACACATAAAAAACTTTAAGGATAGCTTTAAAGATGAGATAAAAGTTAAAATAATAATTTGATTCTCAAATAAAATTTCACTATTCTCATGGCTACTACTCTTTTTTATACAAGTATAGAAATGAAGTCTCTTACAATTATTGAAGGTGCATATATGATTTGAGTAGAGGGTTTGCGGGGTACTGATCTGTGAATTTTGGGGGTCCAAATAAAGTAGTTCTATTATTGCCTGTGATAATGTCAGTGGTCCACTTCATTACATTTAATGCCACATGTGATAATATGGCATTTATGTGGTGCTTGAAAAGTTTAACGATATTTTATGTTCGATTTTTGATATTTCTCCTTTTCTGGTAGAAACTAGAAAGGATACTTTCTCAAGTCCTTCATCCTAATAGTTCAAAGAAGGCCTAAAAAAGCTTTTCTATGATATATATATATATATATTTTTTTTTATGTGTTTTTCTAATACCGATTTGAAACTATTATTGTGGTTCATGATCCTTTTCTAGAAATTTGAAAATGTTTTCAGAAAATTAACCTAGAAAGATTTCTCATATATGTGCTACAATAGATACGGATTGAGGCATATACAGGAGTTCAGCTTTTTTGTTTTTTGTTTTGTTTTTTTTTTTTCTTTTGTATAGCTGCATGTGGCATAGGGACGTGTGGTTGGAGTTCACAATTTTTTGTTCTATTTTTTTTTGGTTAAATACAGGTTGCTTCTCACTTTTTCAATTCGGTCATCGAAGTTTAAAAATTGACAATGTATCCCTGTAAAATTTTAAAATTTTTCAATTCGGCCACTCTATTACTCTTTTTCGTCTTCTTTGACAGAATTAGTGTTGACGTGGGTGCCTTGATCCATCAAGTTTGATGTGGAGCCCACTACTTTTTTACACGTTCTATTTGGTTTTGGAGTCTTCTCCTAATTCGTTTTGTATTTGGTCTTACCTTCAGTGTTTGACTTGGAATAGGAGAAGTTTTCTTGTTTGACCGACTTGAAGACACTATATATAGGACATGTATTTGGCTCTTTCGTGGATAGCACAAGCAGCAAGAAAAGAAGACTTATGTTGCTCACTTTGTTTCTTCTCATAGTTTGAAGGGTACTTGTTCACGACTTAGAGAATTAAAAGAATATTTTTTCTCTTTAGTCATTAATTCTCTTTTGTGTGAGAGTGAGTTTTGGGTGTATTGGGACTTTGGGTTTTGAGTGATTTTTTCCCTACTACTCTTTTGTACTCCATCTTTTGTTAGTGAATTTTCTCGGGATAGTCTCCGCCAGTGGATGTAAGCTTGTTAAGCTGAACCACTTAAATCTTGGTGTCTTGTGTGACTGGTTTATTTTCTATTCTGCTATTTTCTACTTATTTGAAGATCCTAATTTCTGTTTTGTTACTACAAACTGGTATCAGAGCTTGGGTTCTTTATTTTACGGGATGGCTTCCACAAAATTTGAAGTAGAAAAGTTTGATGGTCAGAATAGTTCAGTCTTTGGCGCATTAAGATGCGTGCTTTGTTGCGACAACAAGATTCGGCGAAGATTTTGGATGGCAAGACGCCATCAACATCATCAAGTGAGAAATTTGTGGAACTTGAAGAAAAAGCCCACAGTTCAATTTTGTTGTCTCTTTCAGATGGAGTTTTGAGAGAAGTTGCCGATGAAGAAACTGCTTCTGGACTTTGGAAGAAGTTAGAAAGTTTGTATATGAAGAAGTCTCTCATTAACCGTTTGTTTCTAAAGCAACGGTTATATACCCTTAAGATGGAAGAAGATACGCCTCTTGGTAATCATCTTGATGAATTTAATAAAATTCTTATGGACTTGAAAAATATTAATATTCAAATTGATGATGAAGATCAAGCCTTGATTTTGTTATGTTCACTACCTGAGTTCTTTGATAATTTCGTTAATTCAATGTTATGTGGTAGAGATACCATCTCGTTAGTGGACGTTAAGTCTTCTTTGAATTCTATGGAATTGAGAACAAGATTAAATGAGAAAGGTAGTGATAATCAGGCAGAGGGTTTATTTGTTAAGGGCCATTCGGAAAAATTCTCTAATTCTAGAGATCGATCTAGTGAGAGAGACTCAGATAAAAGAGGCCGATCGCAATCCAACTCGAAGAACAATGTTAAGTGTTATTATTGTAAAAAGTATGGGCATTACAAATCTGAGTGTCCGAAGCTACAAAATAAAGAGGAAGGTGATGAGCCAAGTTTTTCTTCTATGGCTGGTGTTGTCAAAGAAAATTATGAGGATTCAGAATTTGTCCTTGCAGTTACTGTTTCTGATGGTCGTTTTAACGACAAGTGGATCCTTGATACTGCATGTACATTTCATATGTCCCCTAAAAAGGATTGGTTTACTACTTATGAGTCAGTAAATGGTAGTACAGTCTTGATGGGAAACGATGTTGCCTGCAAGATCGTTGATATTGGTACACTCAAAATAAGGATGCACAATGGGATTGTTAGGACTTTGACGAATGTTCGACACATACCAGATTTGAAGAAAAATCTTATTTCTTTGGGCACTTTGGACTTCCTTGGATACAAGTATTCCGGTGAAAGTGGAGTTATCAAGGTTAGTAATGAATCATTGATTGTGATGGAAGGTAACAAGGTTGATGGCCTCTACTTTCTTTAGGGCAGTACGGTGACAGGTTCAGATGTTGTGTCTTCTTCGGATAATCTAGAGTTAGACACTACCCTGTTATGGAAAATGTGGTTGGGTCATAGCATTGAGGTGAAGCTTCAGGTGGAAGCTTCACAGATGGTGCAAGATGGCCATGGTTCCGATTCTTCTGATGATGATCCACAGAAGAGCAAGATATCCGTATTGCGACTGGTAGACAGAGGAGGATGATTAGGTCACCTCAGAGATATGGCTATGCAGATTTGGTAGCGTATGCACTTACTGTGGCAAAGAACACCACGTTCCAGAAGCCTTCCGCTCTTTCAGAAGCTGTCACAAGTAGTAAGTCTGCATATCGGGTTATTGCCATAAATGGGGAGATTGAGTCTCTTCATAAGAACCAAACATGTGATTTGGTGAAATTGTCTAAGAGTGCTAAGAATGTCAAGTTGAGAAGATCGTCGTATGACTTGAAACAATCTCATCGCCAGTGGTACAAGCACTTCATTTATTATAAACAATTGTTAGATGGTTCTTTTGTTTATTTGTTGCTCTATGTGGATGACATGCTTATTGTTGCTAAAAGCGTGTTTGAAGTTAAGAGATTGAAATCTCTTTTGGGTGATGAATTTGAAATGATGGATTTTGGTGGTGCGAAGAAAATCCTTTGGTTAGTAAGTACTCCGTATGACAAAGGCAGTGGTATCGGTTGCAGTGTTATTAGGAACGTCTATTTAGATTATGCTAATGATTTGGATAAGAGAAGATTTTTGACGGGTTGTGTTTTCACTCTTTCAGGGTTTGTCATTAGTTGGAAAGCGACATTACAGTCATCAGTTGCTTTATCTACTATGAGGTAAAGTATATGGCAGCGGTGGAGTCAGTGAAAGAAGCAATTTGGTTAAGATGTTTGGTTAGTGATATGGGTTTACAAAAGAATGAGACTATTATATTTTGTGATAGCCTGAGCACAATACATCTGATCAAAAATCAAATGTATCATGAGAAGACCAAGCAGATTAATGTCAGAAATCATTTTCTTCGGAAGGTTGTGACATAGGGTGATATCACATTGATCAAAATTGTCACGGCGGAAAATCCAGCTGATATACTGACTAAATCAGTTCCGTTTTTCAAGTTCAAGCATCGCTTGGACTTGATTGGTGTTTATAGTTTGTAATAACCCTTAGGGGTGTTAGAGGAGACATCATGGGAAGATTTGCTTTTTGGACTTGATGGGATTCAAGTCAAGGTGGAGATTGTTGACATGGGTGCTTTGATCCATCAAGTTTGATGTGGAGCCCACTACTTTTTTACATGTTCTATTTGGTTTTGGAGTCTTCTCCTAATTCGTTTTGTATTTGGTCTTACCTTCAATGTTTGACTTGGAATAGGAGAAGTTTTCTTGTTTGACCGACTTGAAGACTCTATATATAGGACATGTATTTGGCCCTTTCATGGATAGCACAAGCAGCAAGAAAAGAAGACTTGTGTTGCTCACTTTGTTTCTTCTCACAGTTTGAAGGGTCGTTCACGATTTAGAGAATATTTTTTCTCTTTAGTCATTAATTCTCTTTTGTGTGAGAGTGAGTTTTGGGTGTATTGGGGCTTTGAGTTTTGAGTGGTTTTCTCCCTACTACTCTTTTGTACTCCATCTTTTGTTAGTGAATTTCCTCGGGATAGTCTCTGCCAGTGGATGTAGGCTTGTTAAGCTGAACCACTTAAATCTTGGTGTCTTGTGTGACTGGTTTATTTTCTATTTTGCTATTTTCTGCTTATTTGAATATCCTAATTTCTGTTTTGTTACAACAATTAGATCATGTGCGCGACATGTGGAGTTTTTGAAGATGAAAATGTCTAAAATACCCCTGATAAATTTTTTCTTTTTTTTTTTAAAAAACTTGGGGTGGCCGTAGCCACCCCATTGGCCATTTGGGGGTAGCCGACCACCCCCATTTGGGCCCTTGGGTGTGGTTCAGCTACCCCTTGGCCAAATCGGGGTGGCCGAGCCACCCCCAAACCCTCTGGGGGTGGTTTCGGCCACCCCCTCGGCTAAATCGAGGTGGCCGGGCCACCCCCAAATCCATTGGGAGTGATTTTGGTCGCCCCCATTTGAGCCCTTGGGATGGCCGAACCACCGTCATGGGCCATGGGGTGGCTCGCCACCCTCATTCCTGGCCAGATGGGGGTGGTTCAACCACCCCCTTGGCCAAATAGGGGTGGCCGAGCCACTCCCAAACCCATGGCGGTAGTTAAGCCACCCCTTGGCAAATTGGGTTGCCGTAGCCACCCCAATTTGTTTTTCCTAATTTACTATTAAAAAAAAATTAGAAAAGATCAAAATGACCATAATCCGTCAGAGTAGATGGCTGAGAGTAGCGATATTGAAAAATCTTGAAATTTTACGGGGTACATTATCAGTTTTTTAAACTTCGGTGGTCGAATTGAAAAAGTGAGGATACTTTGAAGGGCAAACTATATTTAACTTTTTTTTTTTTTTTGCATTTAATAAAAAATGATCTTTCACATAATATAAAAAAGATAAGAACAAGACACTCAGGAATACAGGCCAAAAAAATTTCAGGTCTTGATTAGTGTTCATAGGTTTTTTTTTTTTAAGTAACTTTCTTGAATGTGTTTTGCAAGTAAATATATATGTCAATTATTATGTCTGTTTTGTGTCAACTAAAAGTGATATAATGTTTAAAATCATCATTAAATCTATGATAGATCATTATTAATTTTTAATTTAATAATAATTTTAAAAATTATATCAATTTTAATTAACATAAAATAAATATAAAAAATAACTTGTGTCATTAATCTTTGCAAAAAAAATTAATTAGAAAAAAAAAAATCTTTGCAAAAAGGGTGAATGTGTTTTGTGAAAGGTCATTTTCTATTATGTGACCTGACTGAGTATGACCCTTTAATTTGAAAATGACCTTTCAATTTGAAAATCTACGTATGGGATGTATGCATATCTTCGGACATTTGAATGGGACCGGGACCCTGTACGGAGGAACAATTATATTTGGATCTTTCCCGTACCATTCAATCGTTACACAGTAAACTAAAACTTTTTTTTTTTTTTTAAAGTACAGTAAATTATAACGTTGAATGAAGACATTTTGGTCTCGACATGTGCGACAGCTCCTGTACAAGGAGCTGAAAAATTTTCAGACGCTACTCTGAAAAGTCTGACGAAATGATGGCAAAAAGAAAGCTGTGTATTTCCCAAACAGCTTTACACTACCGTCTTCCCAATGTCTCACTACCCAATGAATAGAAAAAAAAAAAAAAACAAAAAAAAATACTACCCAAAATCTTCTTGGCGATATCGAATCTTTGCTGCACGAGAATCCAACCATTTTTTTTTAAAAAAATTTTAGTAAGGGTAATTATATCTGTCACCCTTTATATTTATTTTGTGTCAACCAAAAGTTTTGTAACTTTTAAAATTATCATTAAATTTATCATTAATCATTATTAACTTTTGATCTAATGGTGATTTTAAAAGTCACGTCACTTTTGATAGACCCAAAGTAGATATAAAGGGTGACTTGTATCATTACTCTTTTAGTAATGATACAAGTTACCCCTTTATGTCTATCTTGTGTCTACCAACGTGACTTTTAAAATCACCATTACATCAAAAGTCAATAATAATCAATAATAAATTTAATAGTAATTTTAAAAATCACATCACTTTTGGTTGGCACAATGTAGACATGTAGAGTGACATATATAATTACACAATTTTAAATTTTCAAATTACATTATTTCAAGGTTTATAAAATTCAACATATTAAAAATATGACATGTTACTCACACAGTCAAAAAGAGCTTTTTCTTCCAAAATACTTTTTTTTTTTTTGAAAATACGTTTCTTCTTTATAAAACTAAAATATAAATTTTTGTTCAAAACTTTTTTATAACATAAAAAGCAAAAATATAATGAAAATATATTTAATTCTTATCAATAACATACCACTTTTTTAATATGTATCATTTTCTGAAATAGCGTAATTTAAGAATTTACAATTTTTTTAATATATAATTTCAAAAAAATTGTAAGATAACCCACAATTTTCAGAAGCCCCGTGAGAAGAGGGCGGATCTGGTGGCTGCTCTCTCACAGTGAACAACTTCAAAATATATTGCGGTGGAAATAGTGCGTCAAGTCATGCACAACTCAACAGTTGATCATTGGAGTGCAGTAAAAATAATTTGACGGTACTTGAAACACACCATGAAATATGGTCTATTAAATCCAAGTCATTCCACTCCATGTCTTCAAGGTTTCTCATATGCTGATTGAGCAGGATGTCGTGATAATCGCATGTCAACAAGTGGATATTGTCTTTTTCTTGGTAACACATTGATTTCATGGAGCTCAAGTAAATAGAAAACTGTTTCTCGTCAAAATACCCACTTCGGGTCTTGGGTCATGCCGTGAACAGATCCACAGCGGGGTTTGGCCGTGACCCAGCCATGGGTCACCGGACCCACGATCGTCTGTTAGAATCTCATGTTGCCAAGCCTAGTTCTTGTCCAGTATCATCCCCTATTGTTTCTGCACCTACTTCTAAGTTTGCAGCTCTTTTGGCTCATCACAAAATGTCAACTCATGCCATCCACCAAATCTTCAAACCGAAACAGTTTTTTGAAAGGATAATACAATATCCTCCACCACGTGCTCTCATGACTTTGGTAACAGATGCTTCAATTGAACCCACTTCTTTCTCCCCATCATCTAAAATTCCTGAGTGGAGACATGCTATCAATGAGGAATTTTCTGCCCTCATGCACAATGGGACATCGTCCTTGGTTTCACATAACAAAATATGAATTTGGTAGGCTGCAAGTGGGTTGTCAAGCAACTAGGGGTGGGTAAATTAACCGTTAACCGCCTACCGACCGCTTATCGACCGCCATCGAACCGCCTACCGACCGTAACCGACTGTTGTCGGTTCGGTAATCGGTATAAATTTTTATACCGAAATTCGGTTAATTCGGTAGTCGGTTAAAAAAATTAAATAATCGATTAACCGANAAAGGATAATACAATATCCTCCACCACGTGCTCTCATGACTTTGGTAACAGATGCTTCAATTGAACCCACTTCTTTCTCCCCATCATCTAAAATTCCTGAGTGGAGACATGCTATCAATGAGGAATTTTCTGCCCTCATGCACAATGGGACATCGTCCTTGGTTTCACATAACAAAATATGAATTTGGTAGGCTGCAAGTGGGTTGTCAAGCAACTAGGGGTGGGTAAATTAACCGTTAACCGCCTACCGACCGCTTATCGACCGCCATCGAACCGCCTACCGACCGTAACCGACTGTTGTCGGTTCGGTAATCGGTATAAATTTTTATACCGAAATTCGGTTAATTCGGTAGTCGGTTAAAAAAAATTAAATAATCGATTAACCGATTTAACCGATATTTTTTAAAAAATTTATTTAATCAAAACGACGTCGTTTTGGAAGTTTACTTTTTTTTTTTTTTTTTTTTTTTTTTAACAAAATGGTGGCGCACTGGCATAACGCGTAACTTGCGTTTTTTGGACCTTTGGTTCAGATTTTTAACCTAACTTATATTGATCCGCAGGAGTCCAGGACCGCAGCCACACGATTCTCATTTCTCTCATCTCACAGGCCACAGCACTCACAGACTCACTCACTCTCAGACAGAGACAGTCTCTTGAGTCTCAATCTCTCACGATCTCACCGAGTCACTGCGCTGCCCAGCAAGGAACCGCGTCGCACCGCCCCAGCTCCACCTCCACGGACCGCACCGGCCACGAGATCCACCTCCACGGATCGGAGGGATCGCATCGCACCGCACGGTCCGCACCGGCTCCATCAGACTTCAGACCACGTCCACGGATCGCACCACCGCACCAGCCACCAGACCACCTCCACGGCTCCACGGACGTAACCCGCACCGCACCAGCCAGTCAGCCACCAGATCTGCCCGTGGGCCGTAGCCACTGTGAGTCAGTAAGTCCTTTGAGTCTTCGACTCCTTCCAGAGTTCCAGGCTTCCACAGTTCCACTTTGCTTTTTTTTTTTTTTTTTTTTTTCGTTTTTTCGTTTTTCATTTTAATTTCGGAGATCCACCTCAGATCACCACTCACATTTTGTTTTGTTCTTACTCTTATTGTGTTTCAGATTTGAAGATCCATCCAACGCCGTACGGCCCGTACCAAATTTGTCTCTGAATTTCTTGTTTGCTATTTTGTTTGTTGTTGTTGATTGAATTGTATTTTAGGCTAATGATCTGGGATGATGTTCATGTTCATGTCCAGCAAGAGAAATTTTAGTGGGTTAGGATTTAGATTATTATAATGTCTTGCAAATTGGTAAGTTGAGTTAGAAGCTCTTGTTACATGAGTTACTGAATTGCAAAATCGTGTATATGGATAATTGGATATCTTGTTTTGAGTTTAGAAGCTCCAACCGTGTGATTTTGTATTTCAAGGAAAATTTTCAAATTTACAATTTTCTCACTCTGTCTCTGAACGTTTTTTACTTATTCTTGCCTAAGTTGCCTTCCTAGTTCCTGCCTTCCTGGTCTGCAGCCAATTTCAACGTTTTTTAAATTTTACATTTGAGTTGAGTTGAGCAAAGCTGGGCCTAAAAAGTCCAAATTGGCCCAAAAAAAATTTAAAAAACAGCCCACTTTTAAATTGGGCTGCAGATTTTCGGATAAGAGCAAAAAAAATTGATTTGGGCGAAAAAAAAAAAAAAAAAACAGCCCACTTTTAAATTAAGCTGCAGATTTTCAGATAACAGGAAAAAAAAATGATTTGGGCCAAAAAAAAACGAAATTGG
>FXXK01000817.1:121441-139855 GCA_900184695.1 Betula pendula | reverse complement strand
TTTGGTTAAATAAATTTGAGTTGAGTTGAATAAATTTAAGTGGTTTAAAATAGTTGACTTTTGGAAAGAATTGAAAGAATTAAGTTAAATGAAAAAAAAATCTGGTACCCAAACAGGCCTGCGAAGTCTCTAAATTTTTTTTGTTTTTTTTGTTTTGATGAATGAGAAATATTATATCAACAGAGAAAAAACGCAAAAGCAACTACAACAGCATATAGCTGAAAAACAAAAAAAAAAACACCAAAGTTATAGGAAAGACAGAGCATCCTACAGCAACAAAAACAAGACCTACAAGCAACTATAAGAGACCAAAGAAATCCTCAGCAAAGAAATCCTCAGCAGCAGCCTTCAAACCAACATCTCCTCGTTAATATTCCATTTTTTTGCATAATAGAACATTAGCCATATTCTTTTGGAACTTTCCACCCCCAAAAATTCTGGTTCGAACATCCCAAAAAACACTTTTCAGAATTTGCTCCTCAGTTCTTGGAGTACCACCATGTTTAATTTCATTTCTGTTTTTCCACAAGTGATAAACAGATGAACTAAGCACTAGGCGACAGAGATTACCATGCATAGTTTTCTTCTTCCAATCACTTCCACCCAATCTGAGAATATCAATCCAAGCATTAGGAGGGTTAGAGACATTACAACGACTTAGAGCATTCCTCCAAATCCGAAAGCTAAAACTGCATTCAAAAAATAAATGGTCCCGACTCTCTAAAATTTATTCATCCTTCATTTCCCAACCATGTCTGACATTTACGCAAAGCTTTATATGGTCTTAAAAAGGCAATTAGGGCCTTGTTTTCAAGACTAAGTTCACGCTTGATTGAATTGCATGGGTTTTATGGGATCCACGACTTATATCTCATTGTTTATATATAACAATGGACCACATCTCATCTACATATTAATTGATATTATCATTACTGAACCTAATTCTGAGTCCATTTGTGACCTCATTCGATCCTTATAGAATGATTTTGCCTTGAAAGATCTTGGATATTTCCATTATTTTCTTGGCGTTGAGGCCTTGCGTGATAAGGCTGGTTTGTTTCCTACCCGGCCAACGTCGCTACATCTATGATTTGCATAAGAAATCCAATGCGTTTCATGCCAAACAAGTTTCTATACTCCCATGTCATCTTCAACAATATTGTCTCAATTCACTGGTGCATCTTCTCTGAGCCGACACTTTATAGAAGTGTGGTTGGCTCACTGTAGTACATTGCTTTTATTAGGCTATATGTGGCTTTTGCGGTGGGAATAGTGCATCAATTCATGCACAACCCCACAGTTGATCATTGGAGTGCAATAAAAAGAATTTTACGGCACTTGAAACACACCATGGAATATGGTCTGCTAATTCGAAGTCATTCCACTCCATGTCTTCAAGGTTTCTCATATGTTGATAGAGAATATTATGGGATTTGATTGGAATTGATTGTAATATCCTATAATCAGATTTGATTGCATTCAAATCTGATTTGATTTAATCTCCTACCTTTTAGGTAATCAGATTTGATTGTATCAAATCTGATACTATCTCCATATTTTTATTATTCTCATCTACTGTAATTCTCCTATATATTTGAGCCTTTTGTATTGTAAATATATCAAGTAAATAAGAGCAATAATGTAGCCCTTTGGGCTTTATCTGTAGATGTAGGTCATAGACCGAACCACGTAAATTCCTTGTGTTTATTTATTCATATGTTTCTTTTATTCCGCATTATATTTTCTTTCATGGTATCAGAGCAATAGACTAATGCCAATTTTTCGATCTTGTGGAATTTCGATTGTTATTTTTCTGTTTTTCTCCTCTCATCGTTTATCTCTGATTTTCACCTAATATCAGAGAACAAAACGTTCTTAAAAAAAAAAAAAAAGCCTTCTGCGCCTCCGGTTACCTTCCTCCGGCTCTTTCTAGTCAACCACCGCTGCGCCTTGACTAGCCGTCACACACGGCACGCCACGCTGTCCCTCTAGTTGCTCGCGACAACGTCCACTACCCCACGCTGTAGCGTCGACTCTCTGGCAAGCACCACCCCCGCCGCTAGCTGCATCCAAGTGCCATCCACCACCATCTTCCATCTACTGTCCTGAACTGTGCACAGCAGTGTTCCTTCGTGGTTCTGATTCAGCAGCGGAAGAAGCTGTGTTCTTTTGTTTGTTTGAAACAAAAAAAAAAAAACTCAACGTAGCAACCGTTTGTTGCTTTGTAGCTTTTGTAGGGATTGCTGTTGAAAAAAAAAAAAGTGAAATTTGCTTGAGAGAAAAAAAGAAGAAGAAAAAGAGGCAAATTGCTCATTTTTTGGCCCTTTGTTGGGCCCAGTTATACGGTCTATCATTGGTTATTTATTGACCTTAGACCTATTTTTTGGCCCTTTGATGGCTCACAATTTTTGGCATTTGTGGTATTGTTAAAGACCCTGGCTCATTTAGACCCTTAGTTGGTCTCATTTAAGCAATTTATTGGCTTTCATTTTGGTCCATAGTTGGCCCTCTTTTGGCCTATTGTTATTAAAGGCTCATCTTCGATCATTGTTGCCGATTGCCCCTAGTCACTACTGCTGGCTGCCACCAACTCTAGCAAGTTTTCGGCTTCCGTGCTGCCTACCATCTTCAAGAAGAAGAAGGAAAAAAAAAAAAAAAAAGACCTTATTTTCAAACTCAAGTTTTCATAATCTTTCACCTTGAGTTTGAGGGGAGATGTTAGAGAATATTATGGGATTTGATTAGAATTGATTGTAATATCCTATAATCAGATTTGATTGCATTCAAATCTGATTTGATTTAATCTCCTACCTTTTAGGTAATCAGATTTGATACAATCAAATCTAATACTATCTCCATATTTGTATTATTCTCATCTACTGTAATTCTCCTATATATAGGAGCCTTTTGTATTGTAAACATATCAAGTAAATAAGAGCAATAATGTAGCCCTTTGAGCTTTATCTGTGGATGTAGGTTATAGACCGAACCACGTAAATTTCTTGTGTTTATTTATTCATATGTTTCTTTTATTCGGCATTATATTTTCTTTCACTGACCGGGTGGGGTGTCCTGATGATCGCAGGTCAACAAGTGTATATTGTCTTTTTCTCGGTAACATATTGATTTCTTGGAGCTCAAATAAACAGAAAACTGTTTCTCGTCAAAGCAAGGAGGTGCCATTGCAAATGGCAAATGCCACGGTTACGTGAATTAATTAGGGGTTCATCTCCATACTTTACCAATTCTACGGTGTGATAACATAAGTGTCACGTATCTCACGGTATCTCACGGCCAATCCTCTTTTTTATGCGAAAACGAAACACAGAAAAAGACTAGCTAGCTAGCTAGCACTTTGTGCGTGATCTAGTTGCCTCTTGCAAACTGATCATGGTTCGATTTATGCCCTCTAATTAAGGACCAGCTGGCTGACATGTTCACTAAGCCTCTACCATTTACGAAATTTTGCTCTCTTCGGGACAACATCAACGTCCGAGTCCTCCCGTTGTCGTTGAGGGGGCGTATTGAGGCATCTTTTGATAAGACCAACCATGAGCACATTTCAAATGAAGATAACGTGATGATTCAAGATCAGCATCTCAAAATCAAATACACGATAGTGATAGATAAAGATAAGACTGTGCAGGTTTGAATTTTGGAAATGCTATCTAATTGTATAGCCTCCGTTATATATATATACAAGCACCAGCTCGCATCATGATTATGGGAAGCACAATCCAACATTTCTGCATTTAAATCTCTTTAGTATGGGACCGGCACTATGTACGGAGGAGCAAGGTAACCTTTGATCATTCCTTTCACATAAAACTAAAATATGAAATGAAGACTTTTTGCTTTTGGTATCGATCGGAATATGCGACAGCTCTTTATTGCCATCGTTACAACAACCCTTATTTGGTTGGAGAGTGTCATTTCAATGGAAAAAGATACTTTTTATTTCAAATGAAAGGGAGAGATTCAGTTAATGTAAATTAAGGGATAAAATTATTATTTTAAATATTTTTTTTTTTTGTTTATTGTACCATTTTATTTACACTAATTAAATTTATTCATTTTATTTAAAATGGAAAGGATCCTGGTCCAATTTAAACACCAAATATTTGCAGAGTCATAAATGAGGCAAATTTCACAATCGAAAATAGTGACGATATTGGGAAAATGCACTGTCACGTAGTGCTTGTAGACTTCCCTAGTGTCTAACAAAGACCGATTCGATAACGGAATATAATATAATTAGTTGGTTTTGTGTAATAGACTACAATTACAATAAATAACATATATAAAATAAAATAATCATCCATAAGAATACCGGAAACAACAATTCTTTCCCGAGAAAACAAAAGGTAAAATCTTCGCTTTTATTGGGATAAGAGGCACTCAGCAGTTTTTTTTTTTTTCTTCTTATTTCTTTGTCTTACGTTGCACGTTCTCTCTTGTTTTTGGTGTGCAGCTAACTGAGCAACAATTTCTCCTCCTGTTTTTTCGTGCGGGCCGTCAAACGAAGGGCTCACTCACTTGTGGGCGGATTTGGTTAGACAGAAAAGAGAAAAGTCCACTTACCCCCCTCAAACTACCACTAGAATGACAATCTTCCCTCCAAACTTTCAATTGCGACAATTTCTCCTCCTAACTACCACAAAAATGACAATGTACCCCCTCTGTCAAATAAAACCGTTAATACTAACGGTAGAAGGCTGTAAGTGCATGTCATGTGCATGCTGGTGAATAAAAATGACTATTATACCCTCATTAGAACTAAAATAACCACAAAACCCTTATTCTATTTAACGAAATTAACCGTGCCTTTTCACTTTTCACTGCACATAACTTTAACCTAACTTTTTACGCTGCTCCTGCTCCAATCTGCTATAGCCGTGCCTTTTCACTTTTCACTTTTCACTGCACATAACTTTAACCTAACTTTTTACGCTGCTCCTGCTCCAATCTGCTATAGCCAAACCTCATCAAATTTCAAGCTGCTGGTAGCCTGCTGCTCCTCCACGTCAATATTAGCCAAGACACGGTATGGGCATTTTAATCTCAAAGAGAACAAAATAATCCACAAAATTTTCCCTTTTCCTAATTATCTGCAACATACGTTGGTAGGAAAAGGGAACATTTTCCTACCAACGTATGGAACATTTTCCTACCAACGTATGTTGCAGATAATTAGGAAAAGGGAAAATTTTGTGATTATTTTGTTCTCTTTGAGATTAAAATGCCATACCGTGTCTTGGCTAATATTGACGTGAGGAGCAGCAGGCTACCAGCAGCTTGAAATTTGATGAGGTTTGGCTATGGCAGATTGGAGCAGGAGCAGCGTAAAAAGTTAGGTTAAAGTTATGTGCAGTGAAAAGTGAAAAGGCACGGTTAATTCGTTAAATAGAATAAGGGTTTTGTGGTTATTTTAGTTCTAATGAGGGTATAATAGTCATTTTTATTCACACGCATGCACATGACATGCACTTACAGCCTTCTACCGTTAGTATTAACGGTTTTATTTGACAGAGGGGGTACATTGTCATTTTTTGTGGTAGTTTGGGGGGGGGGGGAGATTGTTGCAATTGAAAGTTTGGGGGGAGATTGTCATTCTAGTGGTAGTTTGAGGGGGATAAGTGGACTTTTCCCGAGAAAACATGTCTTTTATAAAGCTACAAGAGAGAAGAGAGAAACATGAGAGAGATAAAGTTTGTGGGTGGATTTGGTTATAAAGGCTGTGGAAATCGTACTTCAACATCCATTATATGTCCAAGGCCTTTTATTCTTCTTGGCATATGTTATTTTGGCGCAAATATTTTTGGTTCTTAAAACGAAACAGTTTGAGAAGGTTCAATCGTTCAACTGATTTTTTAGATCCATGAACTTTTGAGATAAAGTTTGTAAAAAGAACAAAATTTTGTTGGCAAGTATATAAAACTATATAATTATGCATAATCTTCTTATACTTATATTTTAATTATTTAATATTTAGAAATTTAAATTTAATATAATTTTATATTATTCTAATTAATATTTTATCTAATTAATATTGGAATAAAATATTAATATTTATAATATAAATAATCTAAATTAAAAATGAATTTCAAAAAAATTAAGAAAAGCTTTTGCTTTTGTATATATATATATATATATATATATATATTCCATTTGTTTGGAAGTATGCCCACGTCAAGTTCAATATTGGTACTTGAACTGAATGTTTGGTTCTTAGCATCAATTTTGAAGTATCAAATTGCATAAACTAAATCATTCTTCACCAAATGAACATTTATATTTATAAATCATAGTAAGATTACAACTAGTTTTCTGGAAAAAAAAAACTATGACCAAACTAAGAAACAGAATCATTATATGAGAGGACTGGGATCCAATGAAGGAAATGTGAGGAGCTGTGAATTGCAAATAATCTAGCCATGTCTTGCTCATCTCCTGTAAAAACAATCAAGGGTCCAGATTTAACAAAAAAAATTTAACCAAACGTTGACATTTAGCGGTGCCTTCTCCGGAGTTTCTTACATTTCCTTCTGTCTCTCTCCCGCACAATTATTCACAACTCCATATCATTCCACTACCTTCAAAAAAGGGTAAGACCCATGAATCCCCAACCACTTCTCCGCCCAGTACTCCCAGTGGAGAAGGTCACCACTAAAACGACAACGTTAATTGAGTAAAAGATTTTTGGTTAAATCTAAACCCTTTGTTGCTTTTAAAAGAGATGTATTGTAGTTTTTACTACAACACATAAACCCGATCGACAACGTATGTTGCAGATAATTAGGAAAAGGGAAAATTTTGTGATTATTTTGTTCTCTTTGAGATTAAATGCCCATACGGTGTCTTGCTAATATTGACGTGAGAGAGCAGCAGGCTACCAGCAGCTTGAAATTTGATGAGGTTTGGCTATTGCAGATTGGAGCAGGAGCAGCGTAAAAGTTAGGTTAAAGTTATGTGCAGTGAAAAGTGAAAAGGCACGGTTAATTCGTTAAATAGAATAAGGGTTTTGTGGTTATTTTAGTTCTAATGAGGGTATAATAGTCATTTTTATTCACACAGCATGCACATGACATGCACTTACAGCCTTCTACCGTTAGTATTAACGGTTTTATTTGACAGAGGGGGTACATTGTCATTTTTTGTTGGTAGTTTGGGGGGGGGGGGAGATTGTTGCAATTGAAAGTTTGGGGGGAGATTGTCATTCTAGTGGTAGTTGAGGGGGATAAGTGGACTTTTCCCGAGAAAACATGTCTTTTATAAAGCTACAAGAGAGAAGAGAGAAACATGAGAGAGATAAAGTTTGTGGGTGGATTTGGTTATAAAGGCTGTGGAAATCGTACTTCAACATCCATTATATGTCCAAGCCTTTTATTCTTCTTGGCATATGTTATTTTGGCGCAAATATTTTTGTCTTAAAACGAAACAGTTTGAGAAGGTTCAATCGTTCAACTGATTTTTTTAGATCCATGAACTTTTGAGATAAAGTTTGTAAAAGAACAAATTTTGTTGGCAAGTATATAAAACTATATAATTATGCATAATCTTCTTATACTTATATTTTAATTATTAATATTTAGAAATTTAAATTTAATATAATTTTATATTATTCTAATTAATATTTTACTAATAATATTGGAATAAAATATTAATATTTATAAATATAAATAATCTAAATTAAAATGAATTTCAAAAAAATTAAGAAAAGCTTTTGCTTTTGTATATATATATATATATATATATATATATTCCATTTGTTTGGAAGGTATGCCCACGTCAAGTTCAATATTGGTACTTGAACTGAATGTTTGGTTCTTAGCATCAATTTTGAAGTATCAAATTGCATAAACTAAATCATTCTTCACCAAATGAACATTTATATTTATAAATCATAGTAAGATTACAACTAGTTTTCTGGAAAAAAAAAACTATGACCAAACTAAGAAACAGAATCATTATATGAGAGGACTGGGATCCAATGAAGGAAATGTGAGGAGCTGTGAATTGCAAATAATCTAGCCATGTCTTGCTCATCTCCTGTAAAAACAATCAAGGGTCCAGATTTAACAAAAAAAATTTAACCAAACGTTGACATTTAGCGGTGCCTTCTCCGGAGTTTCTTACATTTCCTTCTGTCTCTCTCCCGCACAATTATTCACAACTCCATATCATTCCACTACCTTCAAAAAAGGGTAAGACCCATGAATCCCCAACCACTTCTCCGCCCAGTACTCCCAGTGGAAAAGGTCACCACTAAAACGACAACGTTAATTGAGTAAAAGAATTTTTGGTTAAATCTAAACCCTTTGTTGCTTTTAAAAGAGATGTATTGTAGTTTTTACTACAACACATAAACCCGATCGATCTGTTTCACCATGACAAACTGAGCCACTCCTAAGACTCCTAGAGCCAAAGGCCATCGAACCACCCCCAAACAGGCCGAAGGCCGGGTGGCTGGGGCCCCTCTCCAATTTTTCAGTTTTTTTATTATTTTTTTATTATTTTATTTTTATTTTAATTTTTGTTTTTCTATTTTTTTAATGAGTTTTTTAAACTTTCATGAGACATATTGTCATGTGTCACCCATTTTTTGAACATGTGGACTTCTGTCAATTTTATGGATAAAGTACTATATCAATTTTTAGCCATACTAAGGTATCATCTGTGATATGATTTGAAACCTAGGTGAATAAATAAAGTTGTTAAACTACATTGGGCCAATGAGTGCTTAACCCTTAAAAAAAAAAAAACACTGATATTGGCATAGAACTGTAGTCGCTAAAATACAAATACCGCGAATGCTAAAACACACACAGACTTCCCACATTTTTTATTGCTGAAATATCATAAACCACTTACAAAGTTTAGGATTTTTTTTTTTTGATATATGAGTAAATTTCATTAACCAATCAATCCTTACAACGAGGAAAACTCAGCTACAAAGCGTAGCTACCAACACCACAACATATACTACAATATGTATTTAAACAAGCACCCTATCAGGGAGCCCCCAACTCCTATATAAAAGAAGATTTTTTCTACTCCTAACATATTTACACTTAGAAGTAATCTGGGTGCGGACCTCCCAACATATTTTTAGGAGAATCTTTTCTTCTGAGAGTAGATGCACACCATGACGGATGCTATTTCTCTCCCTCCAAATAGCATATACTGAAGAACTCAGACAAAGCCTAACCAAAACAGATTGCAAGCTCTTTTCTTTCCAATCTTGCATCCCTCTTGCAATAATCTCCTCCCAACCATCAAGGAAACTAGCAATGAGACATCGATCCATGACAGCGTTCCAAATGCGACGGCTAAAGCTACATTGGAAGAAGAGATGATCTCTCCCCTCTATGCAACTTTTACAAAACACACAAAGAACATCTCCATTAAACCCCCAACTAGCCATCCTTTTCCCAGTGACAAGCCGGTTTTGGATAGCCAATCAAAGAACAAAAGCTTGTTTAGGAATAGCAAGTGGAAACCAAATGAGTTTCCACCAAGGAACAAGTGCCCTCTTATTCCGGATATAGTCCCAACTGCCACTGCATTGGTACTTTCCCGAATGTGAAATACTCCAAAATACCTGATCAGAATCACCCAAAGGCACAAGAGGGAGCTGACTTTGAATGCACACCAGCTCATCTGATCTCGCAGGAGGCCAATTCCATTCATGGTTTCGAATAACCGAGGAAAGCTTGGCATTAATCTGGCTACCAGCATCATATATAGGTCTAAAACCATATTTCTCAAAAAGAATGTCATCCGGATGCCACAAATCCAGCCAAAGAAAAATAGTATCTCCAGCCCCCACTCTAAACCGAATAAAATCCTTAGCAACATCCTGGAGCTTCAGCAATTTTCTCCAAGACCAAGAACAACTTTGAGGTATTTTCACACCCCAAAAACTTCTTCCTTTAAGCACATAAGCATTTATCCATGCTACCCATAAAGATCCCGACTTCACAAATAGATTCTAGATATGTCTAAGCATGGAAGCCTTATTCCAGTCTTCAAGCAATTTAAGGCCCAGTCATCCCTCCCTTTTTGGTACACAAAGATCAACCCAAGCAACTTTGGCATGAGCAGGGAAAGAGTCATTCCCCCCCCAGAGAAAATGAGAAAATTTCTAGGTAAGAAGATGATAAATCTTCTTAGGAAGAAGGAATATAGAGGACCAAAATACCTGGATACTGAAGAGGACAGAGGACACCAATTGAAGTCTCCATGCAAAGGAGAGTTTCCGAGCCATCCATGAGTTGATGCGTCCTGCGACCCGCTCTAGGAGGACATTGCAATCCACTGTTGTGAGCCTCTTGGTAATCAAGGGGACCCCCAAATAGCGAACCGGAAGGTTAGCCTCAGTCATCTGCAAGCATTTGAGAATATGGTCCTTGCTAGCTTGATCTAGTCCAGCACAGAAAACCGAGCTTTTGCTTGGATTAGCAACCAGACCCGAGAGATGGGCAAACTCAGAGAGAATACCACAAATGGAGGTTGCAGATTTTGTAGTAGCAGCCGCAAATATAAGTAAATCATCCGCAAAACATAGATGGGAGAGTTGTAACTTAGAGCATTTAGGATGAAGATCTATTGACTTCTCCCTGACAGCTTCCCCAATCAGTAGAGAGAAAACTTCCATAGCAACCACAAACAGATAGGGAGATATGGGGTCCCCCTGCCGCAAGCCCCGCCCACCCTCGAAGTAGCCCACCAAAGTGCCATTGAGAGCCACAGAGAACCGAGGGGAAGTAATGCATTCTCTCACCAAACCAACAAAAGATGTAGGGGCTCCAAAACATTTTAAACAGTGGAGAAGGAAGTCCCAATTAACTGAATCATAGGCTTTCATTATATCAACCTTGATAGTGCAACGAACCTTCCCAGACTCCTTATGATAATTGTGAACTAGCTCCTGCGCAAAGAGCACATTTTCCAAGATGCTCCTATTGGGAATGAAAGCAACTTGGTTGTTACTGATAATGCCATCTAAACCCTTTACTAGCTGATTAGCAAGGATTTTTGTAATGATCTTATAGACCACATTGCAACAAGCAATTGGCCTAAAATCACCCATCAGAGAAGGATTAGGCTTCTTGGGGACCAACGTGAGAATGGTAGCTTTTGCTTCCTTAAGCAGCTTGCTCTCAAGGAAGAAAGACTTCACAACATCAATCACATCAATACCCACCATTGGCCAAGCTTTCTGAAAGAACCCTGCAGAGAAACCATCTGGACCGGGTGCTTTTGAGCTCTTCATGGAAAAGACAACTTGCTTGATCTCTTCATCCAATACAGGACTACCCATACTAGCAATGGAGGCCTCAGAGAATCGGCTCTGAATAAGAGCAGCAACCCTTGCTTTTTTAGCCTCATCAAAAATAAACCCATTAAAGCCCAGGAGCTTCGTATAAAACTGCTCAGCCACTTGCTTAATCCGATGAACCTCTACCACCTTAACCCCATTTTCGTCCCATAAACATTTGATGTTGTTTTTGGAAGTCTGAATTTTCACCAACCGATGAAAGTAATCATTATTTTTATCTCCAAGTTGCAGCCACTTATTGCGGGATTTCTGCTTGAGAAAATTCTCCTCAGCGGTGCAAATAGATACATACTCATGAAGGCACTGTTTTTCCTGCTGCAATAGACCTGCATCCCCATGAGAGTGCAAGAAAGCCTTTTGAGCTAAAGCCACCTATCTTGGGCTTGAGAGACTTTTATAGAAATTCCCCCAAAAACTTCAGCATTCATACTCTTCAAAATTTGCTTTACAGCTTTAAGTTTCTTATAGAGACTACAAAGTTTAGGATTACAAGCTAGCTATTAAGCCGAGGAGGATATCACAAGCTGAACAAGATTACAAAGTTCGGTTGCCATTGCAACTAAAAGCAAAGTGCGCACTCCGGCCAACGAACGCTAAATCACAGATTGTTCAATTTAACTACATGCATGACAAAAGGCCTAAGGAAGTTCCAAAAAGTGAAACCCATGACAACAAGTCCAACAACAGTTGTAGTGCCTCTCCAAAAATCACGGAAATACACGCTTGTCAGGGTTGCCAAGATGCGGTTCCAAGGGTTATCACAGTACTCATTAATCTCTTGACACAGAGCGGAGTAACAAGATCCAACTACCACAACCTCAATGCAAAGGTTGTTAATTAGAGCCGCCACTGCAGCGTTGCTACCGAGCTCGTTAACAATGACCTTCTTATCAACAAGCAAAGCCACATCTTTTTCAGTGTCGATAAGATAGTCCAACAGCACAACATAGTTGCAGATGTAAGCATTAAATGGATAATGACATTGCTCCAAGGCCATGAGGTTTCGAAGAAGAGCTTCAGTACGGTCGTCTATTTCAAAGCGTGGGACTTCCAAGAAACGTTCCATACCCTCCAAGCTTGGAAGGCATTTCAAGCATGCTAAGCAAGGCAAGAGCCATGACAAATTGAAGCACGGACAACGTTTCAAGCACTTATTCACAGGGAATTTTATGTCAAGTAAGCGTCTCTTTTCTAATGCTTTGAATTTCAATCCTGCTTCGTCAAGCTTTGTGGCACTACATAGATGATGCCAAGATCCTGTAGGCTCTAGCTTTCGTGAACAGAAAAGGTATCTTAGCAAATCTGTGAAATGTTTTACTTCCCCACCGATGTTGGACTCTTGCTGCTTATCATAAGGAAAAAAGTAACTGCGCGAAAGCTTAAGAAATGGAGTATCATGTTCTTGGTGATGGCTGAGGCGGGAAGAGTCATAGAAGTAGGACTTACCCCAAACCACCCCCACTCCGTGGTCGGTAGGGAACTTCATTCAGGGTCGGCCTTCCGACGATGGCATTGTAAGCCGATGGTCTATCGACAACCATAAAATTTGTCATAACAGTCTTCTCTCTAGGAGCCGAACCCGCTGTGAGTGGGAGGGAGATCGTCCCAATTGGGAGGACCTTCTCGCCTGTGAAGCCCACCAAGGGAGTGGGAGCCGGAACCACTCGCTTCTGTTCAATTTTCATCTTCTCGAAAGCAGGAAGGAACAGGATGTCGGCCGAACTTCCGTTATCGACTAGGACGCGGTGGATGTTAAAGTTCCCTATCATCAGGGTCACTACCAACGCGTCGTCATGAGGGTAAAAGACCCCTTCTTTATCTTTCGAAGAGAATGTAACAGCATCCTGCTCCGTCCTGCGAGCCTTCGAAGGTCTTTCGAGGGAAAGCACTTCCTCGGAGGGCAACCTCCTGGCATAGGCCCGCCTGCCCGAGCTGGAGGAGCTGCCGGCTATGAAGCCGCCGACGATAGTGTGAATTTCTCCAACGGGCTCCCGATCCCTTTCGGACCCTGCCCGTCGACGGACGTTGCGGTCATCGTAACGTCCCGCTTCGCTGTCGGCTCGGCGATGCCTTGTCTCGCTATCGGCCCTGTAATTATCCGTACGGTTTCGACGTTTGGGGGGAGTGGTCGGACGCCGGCGGTCGTCATGCGCGCGAGCCTCGTCACGATGACGCCGCTCTGTGTGCGGTTTGTCGTACTTTGTTTGTCTATTAGCTGCTACGAACCGAGCCAACTTCCCTCCTTTGATCATTCTTTCTATCTCCCACCGAAGGGAAACACAATCCTCCGTCTCGTGGCCGTGATCCTGATGATAATCACAGTACTTACACGTGTCCCGTTTTTCTGGAGGGGCCTGCATTTTCTCAGGTCGCCTCAAACCCGGGTCCTTCTTGATCAGCGTGTATATTTCTGCTACGGTCGTGTTTAACGGGGTAAAATTATACTCCCGCTCAGCTATGGGCTTTTTCTTCTCAGGCAGCTTCTCACCCTTCTTCGAACTTTTCCCATGGCTGGAGGCCCCTTCTCCCTTGCGAAATTCCTTCTTCTTGGCCTGTTCCTTGGGCTTTGCGTCTCTTTCAGCGTACATTCTCACCATCTCTTCCTGGTTAATGAATTCTTCGGCCTTCTCTATGAACTCCCGTAGGGTCGTTGGAGTCTTTTTTGCTAGCTCAAGGACGAAAGGTCCTTTATGCCAGAGTCCATTTATAGCGGCCGTCAAGACCACGCTCTCGGACATTTCTTCCGCTTCTACTCTCTCCTTATTAAACCTCTGGAGATAATCCTTGAGAGGTTCGGTCTCCCCCTGCTTCAACGCCAGCATGTATTGTAGTGTGTTCTTGCGCCTTTTCGACGCTAGAAACTGTGTGAGGAAGATTTTTGCTAGATCCTCAAAGCTATCTATGGAGCTAGCCGGCAATCTCCCAAACCATTCTTGAGCGCTGCCCTCCAGGGTGAGGGGGAATGCACGACAGGCTATCTCGTCCGTCGTGGCATGTAAATTTATATGGGCCTTATAGGACTTCAAATGGCCAACAGGGTCGCCCGTCCCTTCATAAGGTTTGACGGGAGGGACCTTGAATCTTTCAGGAACAGGATGGCTCATTATACGCGGGGTAAAGACTGAACGGGCACGTTGAATGATAGAATCGACAGCGGACTGCTTCCCTCCTATATCACGAAGCACCGCGTCATACTTGGCTTCCAAACCCCTAATTAGGGCATGAACATCACCTTGTGGAGGTGGAAGACTAGCCTGAAGATATCCCGGCTCGGGGTTCTGATGGTTCTCCCTTTCGAAGTTTAGACGGCGTCCAGTACCCTCTCCGGCGCGACGCTCGTTTCGGGGGCGGTAGCGGTGCCGTCTGCTGCTTACACGGCCTTCCCCTGAACCTTCAGGCGGGCGTTGGTCGCCCGCTTGCACATGCTCACTTCTTTGCCACGTAATTGGCTCTTCCCTAGTAAGGCTTCCTCCTTCCATCCGGTGGTCTCCGCCATGGTGACCTTCTGCCCGCAAGCTTTCAATGCGTACATATTCCTCTTCATCGGGGCTGGTCTCATCGGAGTCCTCTTCAGAGAACTCTTGCCCTTCTACATGCACTCTGCCACGAGCGCTGGGGTAAAGCTGGTCGGTAAGGGATGCATTTTTACGTTTGAGGGCTTCTATCTCTTTAGCCATTTGTTGCATCTGAGCTTCTGGGGTCTGGGAGGTGGCTCCCGCTGGTGGAGTTTGGAAGGTGGTGAATTTTCCCTTATCCACATAAGGAGTTTTCGGAACAAAGGTCCGGACGTCTACTTGTTCTCCCCGTTGGCTAGGGGGAGCTTGCGAAGTTTCTTCGAGGCCCATCACAGTCGGATTGGTTTTTTTTTTTTTTTTTTTTTGTAGTAAGAACGAAATCGTTCCCACAGACGGCGCCAAACTGTTAGGATAGTTTCCAACTCCGGCTGCGTGTGGACCTGAGAACAGAGAAAACGTTAGACACAAGAGCTTGCCGGGGGTTGCCGGCGGGGGATAGCTCCGATGCCTAGTTTAGTATTTGTCTTGGAGAATTCCTCTAAGAAAACTCAGAATATTTGTAGGGTTTTTTGTTACATACCTCTTTACCGAACCTTCCCCCCTTCTTATATAGTGGCGGACCCCCCGAGGCTTATTTAATGAACCCCTGTGGTGGGGCCCTAAGCTCCCCATTGTCTTCTATATCCATGAAGGACCATTAATGGTCCTTCCACGTGTTGCATGAATACTGGTCCACGATATTTGGATTTCCGTCCGCTTGTCACATCAATCACGTCCGGAATGGCAGGTGAACCTCGGAAACATGCGGAAGCAGCGACCAAAGCCGGCTACCTTAAATGCTAGCCATAATGGACCTTGTCCTTTCCTCATCAAGGGCCATTACATCCTTAATATAGAAGCCAAACCTCGAGGGATGGAAGAACCCTCAAAGTGATAACCGACCCTTATGGTGGAGGTCGGTAGATATATAGGTTTGGGCTCCTGACCTACGGGCCATCCAAAATAAGAGGGAATATGGGCCTACACGCCGTGGTCCAGGCCCAATCCCCAACAAATACAAATAAAATCCATATAATTTTGAACGTTCAAAGAAAAAAGACAAAGTAAAATAAACACTCTTTTTTAATGAATACAAAATAATTAATGTATTAGGAACCAAGTTTTCTCTTTCCTATTTTTTTTTTATTTATGCTTATTTTCATTTTAAATACTCATTTGGGAACAAATATTTTAATATGTTTTAATTTATATGGAGTAAACTAAAATTGACGGTCTTATGTTTTAATTCATTTAAATGTGTTATGTGATTTACTTGGACTTTTAGATATTTTTGGATTTTGCTTTTTCTGCTTTTGAAAGTAAAAGAAGGCAAAAATTATTGTGCATAAAATGAACAAAATTAAGCATTGAACCTGATGTAAGATGATTGATATGATTACATTATATGTTGAGCGAAACATTTTGTTTTATTTTATATTCATAAAAAAAAAAAACAAAAAAAGGTTTTGTTTATTTTGGTTCGTATGTTTTTTTTCGAATGTTCAGAAATTATATGGGTTTTATTCGTATTGAAATATAGGTATCACACCAATAATATTAGAGATTTCAACTAATTTTCTATTAATGCTTTGATAATCAAAATCTAAGTTTTCTTCTTGCTTTTTTTTTTTTTTTTTTTTAAAAAAATTTATTTATACTATTCATTTTAAACTACACCTATGGGGAATAAAATTTTTAATATGTTTTAATTTATATGGATTAAAACTAAAATTAAGGTTCTTATGATAGTAAAATTTTATATGATGTATATATTAATGCAATGTTTTTTGTAATTGTGTCACTATGTTAAGCAATGTTACTGTATAACCTTTAATATGTCTTTTTATTTAAATAGGTATGATAGATTGTTGTGTAGGAAATGAATAGAAATGATTTCGAAACACCAAAGACATAATTAAGCATTGAATTCTTGCTAATTTTCTTTTAATCATTTGATAATTAAAATCCAGGTTTTTTTCTTTATACTTTTTTCATTTTAAACTACTCTTATGGGAGCATAGATTTTAACATGTTTTAGTTTATATAGATAAAACTAAAATTATGGTTCTTTTGATAGTAAAATCTTATATGATTTATATATTCATACAATGTTCTGTGTGTAGTTGTGTCACTATGTTTAGTAATGTAATGCTATATAACCTTTAATATGTCTTTTTATTGAAATAGGCTTGATAGATTTTTTTTTACACAACTTTTTTTACCATAAAATGAAAAATTCGATAAAGATATTTAAGTTTTGAAATTAAATTATACTAAATAATCCCGCACATTGTGCGGGTTACGAGCTAGTTGGTAATAAAAATAAAAATAAAATAAAATCTTCAGCTTTGGTAATCATGTGAAATCAATAATTAATGTGCCAGCTCGACCACTTCTCGGGAAGGACTCTCAAGAAGTGCCTCTCGAAACACGCTTCTCGAATTGGCGATCGGGAATGACATCTAATAGGATGTAGTGTCCTACATTAGTCTATGCTTCTTGAAAATAACTTGTCCTTGAGTTAAGTTTGGCCTCCTGTGGCGAAAAATATTCAAAGATGTCTGCCACATTGAAAGTCAAGGATATAGCCAGATCCTCGTGAAGATCAACGATATATGCATTATCGTTAATCTTCTGAAGTATTTTGCATGGGCCATACTTCTTGTTCCTCGGCTTTTTAGAAGTGCCAGTCGGTAGACGCCTCTTGCGTAAGTACACTATGACAAAATTTCCCTCTTGAAAAATCTTTGATCCTCAACCCTTATTTGCCGTTGTCTTATACTTAGCATAAGATTCTTCTAGATGCTGACGAACTTCTTCTTGAATGATCTTCACTCGTTCGGCTAAGTGTTCTATTGCCACATTAGCTCCCGATAATTTAGGCAAAGCCACGGTATCTACCGCTTACCTCGGGGATCTCCCATGGACTATCTTGAACGGTGATTTCCTAGTGTACCGATTCATCATGTTATTCTAGGCAAACTCGGCTTGAGCTAAAGCCAGGTCCCACTACTTCGGTTTATCACCTGCAATACACTAAAGTTAATTGCCTAAGGTTCGGTTCACAACCTCGGTTTGCCCATCCGTTTGGGGATGACTCGTGCTACTGAAGTTAAAGGCTGTATTGAACCGTCTCCATAACGTTTGCCAGAAATGTGATAATAATTTGGTGTCCCGATTGAAAGTTGTTGTACAAATATCCACCTAAATAAATAGGCGAATAAATGCACGTTTTACTCGCAAGTGCACAAGATCAAAACGATAGTATGGACGGCAAATACGAGATCATTCCCACGAGGATTGGTAAACTATGTTTAAAAAGAAATTCCTAAAAAGATATTGTGAATGAAATAAGATAAAATATTGAATTGAAATAATAAGAATAAAAGGGCTAGGGCTTCGATATTCACCGCTAATCATACTCAAATAAGGTAAACAATATGCACAATGCTACAATTATATCAAGATACTCACTGTTTGTCGGCCTAAGGGCATGGTATCTACTCCAAAAGCCATTGA
>FXXK01000817.1:104330-121329 GCA_900184695.1 Betula pendula | reverse complement strand
TTCCCATAAGCAACGAATTAGGCATGGTATCTACTCTAATTCTTTTCTTTCTCAAAGGATTTAGCATGGTATCTACTAAGTTGTTCTTTGAGAAAGCATAAATCTATGAAAATCGACAAACACACTAAAACCTAGAACATGGTATCTATTCCGGTCTTTCATGTTGATTACCCCAAAAACCCGCAATTGGTTCTTTTGTCACTCTACTAGGCCCAGGACTCGGTCATCCAAATTGACCTAGATAATAATCTACACATGTTATATGCATAAGATGATCAAACCCATACATAACCCATATGAAGAACGAACAAAAACCCGAGATAAATCAATTAAGCATCAAAACATGAATTGTAGCAAGACAAATTGAAATCTTAAAGAGACATGATTAGGGCTTCAATCAAGCCCTAACTAAAGTATTAGCTACACATATTTCGGATGAAAATCATCCTCATAAGAAAATAACAAAGAAAAACTGAAAAGTAAAGAGAAACTAAGAAAAACCCTTCTTTGAAGCCTTTGATTCTTCTCCTCAAGCTTGTGTGTTTGTTTTGGAGGACTTAGGGGAGTATTTATAGAGTTTAGGAACAACCCTAGTTAATTTCGTGCACCCTAGGAAGTCCAAAATCGAGTTGGAGTAGGTTTAGGATCTTTCCAAATCGGGTTCTGCCGACTTTACTGTTCAGCGCACAAGATGGCTCGAGCTAAACATGAATATGGCTCGAGCTAAATGTAGATATGGCTCTAGCCAAATATGGATATGGCTCTAGCCTAATTCTTCAGCTTTTCTCCAACATCTCTTCTGAGCCCGAAACTTGATGGAATTGAGTGCTTTTCTTCCAAAACCTACAAAATAAGGGAAAAACACAAAAACAACACAAAACATCATATTAGAATGAAACTAAGAGATTAACATATGTGAATTAAGGGGCTTGAATGTGTAACATTCAGCACTTATCAAAAGTGATGAACTTCCATATGCAATGCAATCGGACCACTTTTTGGAAGAATAGATTTGCCACTTGAATAGCATCCGATGTTTTTTTGCAAGCAACAAATTGAATATCATTTTGGAAAATCTATCCACAATGACCATTATTAAATCTACTACTTGTTGGGTTCTCGGAAGACCCAATATGAAATTTATGTACAGTTCTTCCCACGATGCTTCCGGTATCGGTAAAGACATGTACATGCCCGTGTTTTGAGTTGATCTATTGGCTACCTGGCAGATTGGGCATCGTTGGACATAGTTATCAATTTCCTTCTTCAGTTGAGGACAATAATACCGATTCTCCACCAAAGAGGTGATAGTCTTGTCTCGGCCGAGATGTCCACCGAGACCTCCAAAATGTAGCTCTCAGAAAACTTACTCCCGCAAAAAACTTCTCGAGATGCAGGATTGATTCTCTCGGAAAAGGTATCCCCTCTTGGATGTACATCTCGGGAATCGCTTACCCTATATTACAACGCCTTTAGGTTTCTCCAAAATCTTCATATCCTGTCACCTCAGCATTCATGGTGATCAATAGTGTAGCTCGGTAGCTCAAAGAGTCAACTACTCGGTTCAACAGCAAGCATCTTGAACAAATAGAGCAATATGTGATTATCATTTTGCAATACGTATTTTTACAAGAATATCAAAAAATATCAATTAAGCCTGTTGATATCTCTGAGAAAATTTGAACTCTTACGAAAGAATTAATCCATACGCACCTACCAGAGAAAAAAAAGAAAGAAAGAAGAAAACAAAGAGAAACTGATATTGGCACAGATGTTATGGAATTTATTAGTAACCAGAGAGCATAGAGCTCTATTGGCTGAAATACGTAGACACATTCGACGGATGCTAAAACACACAAAGTTAAACAGGATTACAAGCTATTAAGACGGGGAGGATATTACAAGCTAAACAGGATATATTACAAAGTTGATGCCATGCATCCATTACAACTAAAAGCAAAATACTCCACCGAAAATTAAAACAATCACTTTTCAATCTACTTCTTCTTGACATAAGGCTTAAGGAAATTCCAGAAAGTGAAACCCACGACAATTAGTCCAACCACAGTTGCAGTGCCTCTCCAAAAATCACGAAAATATACGCTTTTCAAGGTTGCCATCATGCGGTTCCAATGGTTATCACGGTACTCATTAATCTCTTGTGCTAGATCAGAGTAACAAGATCCGTTTTCCACGATCTCAAGGTAGAGTTTGTTAATCAGAGTCGCCACTGCAGCGTTGCTACCGAGCATGTTAGTAATGATCTTTTTATTAACAAGTAACTCCACATCTTTTTCAGTGTCGATAAGATCGTCCAATAGCCAAACATAATTGCAAATGTAAGCAGTATCTGGACAGTGACACTGCTCTAGGGCCATGAGGTTTCGGAGAAGACATTCACTCCGGTCCTCTACCCTAAATTTTGGGACTTCCAAGAAACGTTCATTATGCTCCAAGCACGAAAAGCATTTGAAGCATGGTAAGCAAGCCAAGAGCCATGACAAATTGAAGCACGGACAGTACTTCAAGCAGTCATTATCAGGGAATGTTATCTCAAGTAAGCGTCTCTTTTCAATTGCTTTGAATTTCAATCCTCCCTCATCAAGCTCTGTGGCATTATATGGATGAAACACAGGTTCTGCGGGTAATAGCTTTTTTTGTTTTTTTCCTATTACTATAGGTTCTAGGTTTGGTGAACAAAGAAAGTATCTTACCAAATCTGTGAAATGCTTTACTTCCCCACCAATGTTGGACTCTTGCTGCTTATCAATATCATAATAAGAAAAGAAACTGCGGGAAAGCTGAAGAAATGGAGTATCCTCTTTGTTCAGGTCTTCTCTGTGTTCCTTAATTTGCTGGCCTTCTTGGTGATGGCTAAGGCTAGAAGAGTCACAGAAGGCGGACGTATGCAAGTCCTCAAGAACAAAAAAAGGAAGCTGATTCTCAAGTAATATCAAGTCAATAAATATACCATCCCTCAGCCATACTGTACTTAGAATATAATCTTCCTCTTCCGCTTCTTCACAATCCTTTAAGAAGAGCTCAATTATAAATATACTATCTAACATAATCATTTTCACAAACTCTTTACTGCTGAGTTTAGAGGTCTCTGAATAGGAATGGCGGATTGTTTCTTCCTTGGCTGCAATGATACTTGCAAGATCCTTCTGGCTCTTCTTAACCGTCGTCTCAGTTTATGCATGTCCATGTTCCTCAATTCTTTTCGACGGTAATGCAACGGGCCATGAAATTAGCTTAGGGGTGTAGGCTTCTTTACTTACCTTGCGCAGTTTCTTGTGAACCCTGTAGATACAGCATTCTGGCCACTCTGCAGGTGGCAGCTCCGCTGGAATGTCAATGACAAAGTCCTCGGATTCAGCTTCTTTTGCAATGGAATCACGAGCCATCTTTTCCATCCCTCAAGTTTGTTTTCCTAGTGACAAACAAGCAACAATCAGTCAGAGCATGAATTGGAGATGCGACGATTCAACCCAACTAGACATGATCACAATAATTGGATATTTCTTTCTTCTTCTTCTTTTGTTCGGAAAAGGCTATTGTTCAGAATGTGATATTCAATTACAATAATAGTTTCTTTAATATCTTTTTCTCATTAGTTCAGAACTTACCATCGTTGAAAGCATAACCAATGGATACCAAGATCCTTCAATTTTTGACCTGTTATATATCTTGATCTAAGTTTTTATCTCTCTATTTATAAAGTGATAAATTTTTATATTCAATCCTTTAGCAATTTTTTATAAACGGAATAATTAGATCGATCTGAACTTGAACTTAAAACAAAATGTGTAAAGTTTATTTATTTATGCTTACCTAAGTAATTGAAAAGAGAAAGGATAAGAATGGATGAAGAAGTCTCCTTATATGTGATTATTAAAGAACCTCTTATTCACTCTAAAATAAAATTATATTTCTAATGACAAATACGCTTGAATAGATAGATCATTCATATCTTATTATTATTTTTTATTTTGCAATACCTAATTAGTACATGATTTTAAAAGCATCATTGGGAAAACCAACAATACAAGTAGGCCTGGGTATCGGTTAAATCGGTATCGGTTAAGGGCATTTCGACAACCGAACCGAAATTGTCGGTTAATTCGGTTAATTCGCCGATTAATTACCGATATACCTAATTTTCGAAATTATCGGTTAAGCGGTTAATCGGTTAATTAGCGGTCGGTTAAGCGGTTAACCAATTTAACCGTGGGTTTTTTTTTTTTAACTTGGGCCTAAGTATTTTAAATGGGCCAATTTCGTTTTTTTGGGCCCAAATCTTTTTTTTTTTTTGCTGATATCCGAAAAGTGGGCTGTTTTTTAATTTTTTTTGGGCCCAAATCAATTTTTTTTGCTCTTATGCAAAAATCTGCAGCCCAATTTAAAAGTGGGCTGTTTTTTTAAATTTTTTTTGGGCCCAGCTCATTGAGCACCACTCAACTCAAATGTAAAAAACGTTGAAATTGGGCTGCATAGTGCATACCAGGAAGGCAGGAACTAGGAAGGCAAGAATAAAAAAAAAAAGTAAAAAACGTTCAGACTGAAGAGACTCAGAATTCAGAAATTCAGAATGAGACTCAAAAAAAAAAAAAGTAAAAAACGTTGAAATTGGGCTGCATAGTGCATACCAGGAAGGCAGGAACTAGGAAGGCAAGAATAAAAAAAAAAAGTAAAAAACGTTCAGACTTCAAAAACTAATTCACTTAACTATTTTCCTTGAAATACAATTCAATCAACAACAACAAACAAAATAGCAAACAAGACCATAAACAACAAAATTGCTACAATGTCTAATAATTATCAGCCTCACCCAACAAGCTTATGAGCATATAAAATCAACAAGCATTCCAAAATCACAGGAAAATAGACATTTATATCCTTCTCTTCCCCTTCCCTAAGAGGGAGGGTGCAGCCTCCCTGGATAGTCTCTTTTCCTTTTCCAAAAGCCCACAAGGCACACATATGACATAACTATAATACAACGTTACAGTCCTTACTACAAGTCTACAAGTACAACTACAAACAAACAAGCTATCCAATTTAGTTTACAAATTACAAGCCAAATAAAAAACAATGTTCACAAACTAATAATTTTAAATGTCCAACAACCATTCCAAATGTTCAACAACAACCATTCCAAATTGTCCTCACTCCTCAAGTAGCCAAGCCAATCTTCAATTTACTTCATTCACTTCGATAATCAAAAAAACCAAGTTAATCAACACATAAACATTAACCATAGTGATCAATAAAATTGAAAAAGAGTAAAACACCATAAACAAGCTAAGATGCAAAAAAAAACTTACCAAATATTTTCAACATCCCTCAAGTCTTAATCCGTGTCCAATGTGATGGAATTAGATGTAATTTCTACAACAAAAAAATTTATAAAGAATTAGTAAAATACAATTCAATCAAATAATTGAACCAATGAACAAATATAGAATTTACAAATATTACCTGTGTCAAGCCGGTAGCTCTCTTCATCTTCACCAAAATGCAAGTGTGACTCATCATGCTCACCAAAGGGAGTAGATCTCAACCAATTCTGAGTACATAAAAGAGCCTCCACTGTTTTTGGAGCCAAAGAACTCCGAAAAGCATCTATCACGCGACCTCCAGTGCTAAATGCCGACTCAGAAGCAACAGTAGTAATTGGAACTGCCAAGACATCTCGGGCTATCTCGGAGAGAACCGGAAACTTTGCTGAATTTACATTCCACCACATTAAAATATCAAAAGTTTCACTTGGTGTCTCAACATCCTCCACAAAATACTGTTCTATCTCTGTCCGACATTGCATCAAATTTTTTGCCGCCCGAAATGAAGGAAGTCCCTTAAAGCATCTTTCTCATTTTGAGCACCATCACGCACCGACATTGAAGATGAACTTGTATAACCCCGCTCTTCAGTTGATGGCCTAACCCCACTTTCTCCTATATTCTTTGCATAATGCATATATAACCGATCCAACACATTCCTTTATTTGGAGACAATCATTTGAGCTTTAGTTTGCCCCACATTACTCATGAACCAAAATTCCAAGACATCTATCTTGTAACGTGGATCAAGTAAAGAAGCAATAAACAACAAGGGGTTAATTATTATCCAAAGTCTCCCCAATACTTATCATATTTCGATTTCATTTTCATTCCCATGGTCCTCATCAAAATATCATTACTGGCACAATACTTTGTCAAACAATTATAAACCTTTTGGAGTATAGGAAAATACATGTTCGAAGTTGAGTATAAGGAACCTGAAATTTTAATTGTCACATCATAAAACACATGTAAAAAGGTAACAAAGTTTCGAACATTATGCCAATCTTCATCAATCGGAGGCCCCAACCCCTTTCTCCCTACACCATCCTCACTCAAATAGGTAACAAAATTTATATCTTCATCTAACATTAATTCAAAAGCCCTTTCGTATTTCTCCGCCACATCCAACATGATATAAGTAGAGTTCCATCTAGTGGGAACATCAAGAGTCAAGGAAGCATGACACGCAACTTTTTTCCTCTCTGCACAAGACTTGAGGGCGGCCAATCTTTGAGGGGATCCCTTAACATACTTCGCCATATTTCGGATCCTTACTATTGAATCATCTACATCTGTCAAACCCTCACGCACAATTAGATTGATAATATGCGCACAACACCTCACATGAATAAACTCATGGCCACAAACAACGTCGCTATTGGTCACAGTTCTTCTTTTAAAACAATCAATTGCATTATCCATAGCAGTTGCATTGTCAGCAGAAATAGTCAAAAGCCCTAGACTCCCCCATTCCACCAAACATTGCTCTAATTCCCTCGCAACCGTGACCCCCTTGTGATCCAACACTGGGCGAAATGCCAAAATTCTTTTCTGATATTTCCAAGAAGAATCAATGAAATGTCCAGTGACACACATGTAATTCATATTTTGAATCGAAGTCCACGTGTCAGTAGTCAAACAAACCCTTTGACTAGTCGCTATAAACTTGGTCTTCATTGCATTCTTAGTCTTTATATACAGCTTAACACAATCCTTCATCATTGTATAGCGAGAAGGAAGCTTAAATCGAGGTTCAATAACCCTAAACAATTTCTTAAACCCCATCTTCTCCACAATAGAAAAAGGCATCTCATCAATAATAATCATCTCACAAAGTGCCTCCCTGATATGCTTTTCAGAATACTTGGCAATCATTAAATTGTTACAACTGTCACCACTCTTAGACTGCCCGGCCCCGAAAGTTAACTTAGATTGAGATCTATCTTGTTGAGATTGTAAGCTCTTCAACTTTGGACATGCTCTGACATGGTACAACAAGTTAGAGGTGTCATTCTGTTTTCCGTGGCATTTAAACTCAGCCCCACAATAGTTGCAATGAGCCACAGGTGAATCTTCAGGACTATTTACATCTTTTGTAAAATGATCTCATGCTGCAGATTTTCTTGAAACATTTCTTGTTCTTTTTTTGTTAGGGAGTGGTGGTCGTCCACCACGACCACGACCACGACCACCATCTGGCATAGCACCAGCACTTCTAACCCCATGAGTATTGAACTCATCACTGTCAATGTCATCAAAGTCTTCTTCAACATCTATGGGAGTTGGGGGAGTTGGGGCACTATTTGTAGGACAATGAGGAAAACTAGAAGCAGTAGCTGATGAAGAAGGTGTACGTGTACCAGTGCCAATATCTATAGGTGCATCCATCTGAAATCACTAAACAACCAAAATACTCACAAAATCATCACCCAAAATTGCCAATTAATATAGTAACATTACATTACTAGGCTACTAGCAGATCAGTGACATGGTACATACTCATTGCTCAAACAGTTTTAAATAGTGTATATATTGACACGTGTGACATCATACATCATATATACACCGTTAAATGCAATAAAACAATATCTTAATCGTAAAATAAATCATTCCCATTTCACTAAGATTCTATAAAGTATATAAATGCAATAGTTTTTTTTTTCTAGAACTAAGATAGATAATATTATGTTGTGGTTAAAAATTCCAACAAAATTCCCTCTGGAAGTTGGCTTTTATCCATAGATTAGTAGTGTAGCTAGGAGCAAGTGCGCAACCAAGGTGTTAAATAACTTAAATCTGTTCTCATATATACAGTTACCTAAATGAGTTCGTTGTTTTCACACTGCTCTCTTTTATCTCTGGTAGGCAACACACACACACACACACACACACACAACACCACACACACACACACACACACACAACACACATATATATATATATTATATAATATATATATTATATATAGATATATATATATATATGTGTGTGTGTGTGTGTGTGTGACAGAGAATTATCAAAACTAACAATTTTGATTGCTGCAATATGTTTTCTGGAAATAAATAATAAAAATAAATAATAAATAAATAAAATATATATAATATTATAGTATATATATATATATATATATATATATATTATATATACTAGAAGCCTAAAAGTCCAACGGATCAAGATATAAACCGTTTCCAAATTCAAAACCTGCTTATATATTCATCTAATTTTAGCTTTTCATATTACAATCTGCAATTTCTTCTCAGACCCAAACAGGCAAACCCCTTCAATAGATACAGTTACCCAGTTTTACATCATTTTGGACCAAAATGATGTAAAACTGCATTTTACAACAATTTCTTCTCTTCCAAATCTATTTGTATCTATCAGAAATTAAGAAAACAAGGACTTACAGAAATTCAGAGACAAATCTGGTACGGCGTTGGATGGATCTTCAAATCAGAGAGACAGAGACAAATCTGAAACACAATAAGAGTAAGAACAAAACAAAATGTGAGTGGTGCACTGGTGATCTGAGGTGGATCTCCGAAATTAAAATGAAAAACGAAAAAAAAGAAGAAGAAGCAAAGTTGAACTGTGGAAGCTTGGAAGGACCGAAGGAGTCGATTCAGTCGAAGGACTTACTGACTTACAGTGGCTACGGCCCACGGGCAGATCTGGTGGCTGACTGGCTGGTGCGGTGCGCGTTACGTCCGGGGAGGTGGTCTGGTGGCTCCGTGGCTGGTGCGGTGCAGGTGAGGTGCAATCCGTGGACGTGGTCTGGTGGAGGCGTGGAGCCGGTGCGGACCACGCGGTGCGATGCGATCCCTCCGATCCGGGGAGGTGGAGCCGTGGAGGTGGATCTGGTGGCCGGTGCGTTCCGTGGAGGTGGAGCTGGGGCGGTGCGGCGCGGTTCCTTGCTGGGCGGCGCAGTGACTCGGTGAGACCGTGAGAGGTTGAGACTTGAGAGACTGAGTGAGTGCTGTGCCTGTGAGAGAATAGTGCGCCGGATAGGGAGTTTTAGCCTTTTAGGTTAAAAATTTGAAGTTATGCGTTAGTAGCAGCGTTACGCCACCGTTTTGGTAAAAAAAAAAAAAGTAAACTTCCAAAACGACGTCGTTTTGGTGCTCAACTAGTTGCTTGCTGTTGCAATTTGGTGGTTATTCATTTTTAAATAACCGTAACCGCTAGGCCGATTAGCGGTTAATCGCAATCGGTGATTATGTAGTTATTGAAGGTCGGTTATTAATTGGTAATCGCTTTTCATAAAAATTCAAAACCTCTTTTTTTTTAGCCACAAATTTTTTGCACTATTTCATTTTTTTATAAAAAAAAGTAACTGCATATTAAAATAAACCTTCATATTAAAATCCACATAAAATCAAACAAGCCTTGATTTAGAAGGCTTGGTGTTATATAATTAGTAGTTACAGCAATTTATCAGGAAGCTCTTTGAGCTCAAAATCAAGTCCACGTACGGTGTCCACCCATATATTAATAAAAAATAAAAATAAAAAGGATGTAAAAAGTGTCTGCTTCTTCAAATACAAGGTTAATAAAATTCTAATGTAGTTATTTGGGAAAGGAAGAGAAAGACAAAAAGAATGTAGAAAGCTTTCATGGAAGACTTGACTCGGCCATCCTCTTATCAAGTAGAGTTAAACTGAAGCTAGCTCAGTGAGCTCACAATCGAGTCCACCTATTAAATAAAAATATTGCAAAGAAAATCAAACAAAAATGAATTATTATTTTTTAAATTTATTTTTAATATGTTTTATAAACCGCTTTCTTCGATCCCAATAATCGGTAATCGCAGTCGACTTAGGCAGTTATGCGGTTATTAACGGTTAGAGCACTATTATCAAATTCCCAACAAGTTTTCCTATATATAGAGAACAAAATTACTTTTTGTTTCTCTATCAAATACATCCTACCGCAGATTCCCTTTATCTTTTCCTATAGTATTAAAATATTATTTTTTACTCTTTCTTTAGTTTTTTTTATTAATTTCTTTTCCCTTCTCTCTCTCTCGCCGTCTTTGTCAAGCAGCAGAATACTCAAGCCTTTGTTTCTTCTCATTGTCTCCATCAAGCAATTTGAAGCCTTTGTAAAGTGTATTCCACCAAGCAGTGAGAGATCTCCTTTATCTTCTCATTGTCTCTCTTCTACGTATCATTATTTTTTCATGGGTAGCTCTATGGAGATCTCCCCCTGGAAGCTACCTCTCACTTTCTTCTTTAGCTTCTTCATGGCCTGCTTCGGTGTTACAGAAGAGAACTGGGGAGATGGGGCTGCTCGACAGGAAGAAAAAAAAAAAAAGAGAAAGGGGGATGCGTGAAAGAGAGACAGAGGAGAGAGAGTGTGTTTTTTTTTAAAAAAGGATTATAATAATCCATTGGATAGCACTGTAGCTATCTAATAATTTAGGAAAGGAAACCTAGTCTATAGGGCATCTGCTGCAGGTGGCATTTTGTAATTTTTTTCAAATTTTTCTTATATTTAAAGAAGGAAACAAATTATACGACATCTGCTACTAGTGCTCTTAGCAGCTCCGCTTGTACTTCTCTAAAAAAAAATATGGTGTAGCTGGAAAGGGTAAGAATAGTTTGCCAAAAATAAATTAAAGATGTTTCGTTGATAGATTTTATGTTCGTTGATAAATTAAAGATGTTTCGTTGGACGCATGGTGTACAAGACAACAAAATGGACCATAAATGATCGATCTGATAGTTTGAATCTGGAGAGAAGGTGAAGACGGTAAGTCGGTTCCAGCTGCATGACAGTTTTCAAGAGAAAAAGGGATTTATCTGGTGTTTTCCTCTTGGTGTGTTTTGCTGTTCCAAGCTAACATGTCAATTTTCTATTAATGGAGGGCGCAAATAAGCCTGTTTACACCACGAACTAATTGAAGGCTATTCTCCTTTTTTAATAGTAAATCACAAACACATGCCTCACACGGGCTGGGATATATCATAGGAAATCTCCTGCAATGATGCATGAAACACTTCAAAGAAAACAAAATTTTCTCTACATCAACCAAGTATATATGTACTGATAATATTCACCTCTAAACAATCTTATTATTACAAGACATTTATATACATATCATTTTGTTATTATTTTATGAATATATTGAAATAACAAATGAAAATTTATATATATTATTTCTTGTGAACTTGTGAACGCTTGAATTTTTTTTATTTTTTATTTTAAACAATGAATCCTATAAGCAATGTCTTAACAAACTCAACTGGATCTAAAAAGTTTTATGAAAAAGTATATAATAAAGTGAAACGAGAGAGTAAGAACCTGCAAATTTCGCTTGCGAGAAATGCTTGTTTAGCTTGATAGCACTAATTAATGCTTCCTTCAGGGCTTCTTAATTAGTCTTCCTTACTGATAATGCATCGACTCTTCTTCTTGCACGTGTATATATATAGTACTCGTGGTGGTTTGTCCCCGTCAGGCCTCTTTAATCTCTCTCTTCCAATGATTAAAATTCGTTTGGTGAGTAGGTTTTAAAACTCTTTCCAAAATAATTATCAACCAATTTTTTTTTTTCATTTTTTTCTTACAAAAAAAAAAATTGACACAATTAATAGTTTAGGGGATATTGACAATTAATGAAGTAATATTTAAAGAGGATATGTATACCTTTTTGAAAAAAAAAAAGAAAAAAAAAGGGACCAATAACATGTTGTGAAGGCCCTTATTTTATGGGTCAATACTGCATGGGAAGAAAGACTCCAATTTCTTTCAAGTCTTCGTCAATATCAAAATATTGATAGTTGTGAACTTAATTGGGTCAACTCTAGCTAGCTGTTTGACAACTTATCATTTTAGATACTAATTTAATCTCTCTTATTGTTTTCTAGCGACCACGTGGTACGAAGAAGAAGGTAATTTGTTTTCACCTAGCCTGGATCGGTTGTATTCTCTTTTTCATATTTGTTTTTTCCTTAAGAAAATTTTTTGACGAATTGGAATCTACGTAAAGACAATATGTTGTTAAACAAGAGTTTTGTCAAGTAGTCGCTAGACGAGCACATGCAAGACAAGAGTGTTGCATGTTCTTCAATTCGGTTAGGAAATCACTCAATAGGTGTCAAAAAAACAAAAAATTGACAACAAAAAAAAAAAATGTAGAAATGCCAAATAGATTTATGTTTTCTTCCTAAGTGAAAACAGTTGTCCAAACGCCTTAACAATTGTTTTATGTTTTTATATATGGTTTTTAAAAACAGTTTGCCAAACGTTTTTTTAATGAAAAAACAATATATGTTAAATTTTAAAGTGCATTTCCTAAAATCTACAGATATTATTTTTCTTCTTTTTGTTTTGAGTGATGTAATGAGGAATTTATATAATTTTAAATGTAGGGGGACTCATTTGCACAAGATGGATAACTCATGTCATTCTCTCTCTTTTTAGCCTTTCTGCCTTCCACCTTCTATCTTGACCATCAAACCATCACTACCCTCATTCAACTCACTTCATCTTTTTATACAACCTTATACCTTCCCATGAGACAAGCACAACTTTCTTCTTCGTATCACGTGGTTGCTAGAAAACAATAAGAAAGATTAAATTAGTATATAAAATGATAAGTTGTTAAACAACTGTAGTTTATTCTTGAATAACATATTACAAGAAATTTTGTATGTTTCATATCATATAAAGTCGCCTTCAATTGTAAGTGGGTATATTCATAATATTTCTTGAATTAAAGTTTTTTTTTTTTTTTTTTTTTTTTTTTAAGTTTATTAAATTAACATGTGTCCAAAAATTTTGTAATTTTTTTTCCTAATTTATGAATGCACATTTTATTGTTTAAAGGTATTATATGTTACTCAAGAAAAAGGAAGAAAGAAGAAAAAATACTTTATATTATCTTCTTGATCGACCTAGAACCACCGACAAGTTTTAACTCATCTCCTCACCAGTGGATTTTCGTGCTTCAGATTTTTGGTTGTTAGAATATGTTAATCTCTATTATTATGTTTCCTTTGAAGATTTATCTTCTACCTTATTTAGTCTAGGTTTGTTGGTGACTACTCATAGTCTCTCTATTTATAGGCTCTATTGTAACACATTAAACACATTCAATATACAAGAAGTAGTTCTTACGTCTTTTTCTGCTTTCGCTCTCTCTCTCTTCCTTTCACTATTCTCCAATATATTTAATATGGTATCAGAGCCCATTTCTTGTAGCCTTCAATAAATGTCTTTGATGTTTGCCCGCATTTTTCATAGGCTGTTAGTTTTAGCCCAAAGTTTCTGTCCGCTCAACCATGCGCCTCCACACTCAACAACTCGCCTCGAACTTCCTACCATTCAATAGATCTGCTGCTGAAGGTTCCAAATCTGCCAAAATTTGCCACAACGACACAGTCACGCATCGCCATCGGATCTTGCCATCGCCTGCCATGCGCCGCCAAATTTCAATAAATCTCTTCCGTGGTGGCTTCAATCGATAGATTAGACGCTGATGAATCCAAATCCGTTAAGATCGCAGCCGTCCAAGCTTCCACGCTCCCTCATGCGCCACCAAAAGGATATGTTGCTCCACCACGCGCCACCCAAAACTTTTGGCGCGCGGCCACGCGCCTACAATATCAACCAATCACCTCCGTGGTGGCGCCAGACAACAGATTAGACGCCGTTAAGTCCAAATCCGTCGAGATCGTAGCCGTCCAAGATTCCAAGCGCCCTCACGTGCCTCTAGAAGGATCTATCGCTCCACCATGCGCCACCACTACATTGCACGCGCTCAAAAGCATCGGGAATTGGCTTCACGGCTGTCACATGACTGCAGTTTTCCCCACGTGCTAGTAGAGCTGTTCTGCGCGTGCTTTACACGCACCACGCGCATCACGCGCCATTCATGGATTCGGGTGATCCGTTTCATCAACCCGACCCAACGGGTTTTATCAACCGGTTCACTCCACGGGCTTCTCAAATAGGGTTGTTCTCTTTTTGGGTCAGACCAACCCATTCAAACGGTCCATGGGTTTCGGGCTAGATTGGCTCCTACAACCGACCCGAATATCAACCCGGTTTAATCAATCAGGCCAACCAGGTCAATTTACTTTCAGGTCAGGCCATCATATTCAAATGGTCCATGAGTTTCGGGTCAGATCGGCCCACATACAACTGACCCGACCACCAACCTGGTTTAGCCGGTTCAATCCGTCAACCTGCTTCAACCAAACTGCCCAGTTCATCCAGTTTCAAGGCCTTTTAGTCCGGTTCTACCCTTCTCTAGTTCGGTTCACACCGGTTTGAACCGGTTCCATTGCCAGCACATCCTTTTGCCGCCGTCAACCACTAGCCTCCGCCTCCGGCAACCTTTCAGTAGCTTTTGCGGCCAACTTAAAAAATATATATATATATTTTTCCCTTTCTTGTTCCCAAACTCAAAGTTATACTTTGTGTTTGAGGAGGGATGTTAGAATATATTTTTCTCTACTATTATGTTTCCTTCTATGATTTATTTTCTACCTTATTTAGTCTAGGATTTCTTGGTAACTACTCATAGTTTCTCTATTTATAGGCTCTATTGTAACACATTAAACATATTCAATATACAAGATGTAGTTCTTACGTCTCTTTCCGCTTCCGCTCTCTCTCTCTTCCCTTCACTATTCTCCAATATATTTAACATTGCTCTCTACATCTCGTCAACATAACCTTCTAGCTTTGCTATCATTTATGTTTAAATTTGAAGCTCTTTCATGTCATGACCAGCTACCATTTTCTAATAGCGGAGCTACTACGCGTTTTCAGTCCATTATGAGCTTTCGACAGGAGATGAGTTAAAGCCCGTAGTAGCTATGCTATTAGAAAATGGTAGCTAGTGAGTTTTCTAAGAGTTAATACTATGCGTTTTCTGTCTAGTAATGAGTTTTTTGTCCATCATTGCACGCGCCAGCAGAACTTCATGCATAAGCCCTACTTTGGAGGCATTACAATAAGCCATTTTCAAACAGGTGGACGTATCCAACAAAAAGGGCACCTAGCTTCCTGGATTATTTAATTCTTAATAAAAGTTATTTTTTATTATTTCAAGTAATAGTCATTCCGTGTATCAAATGTACATTCACCCCTGTATTTGTTTGGATCTCTCTATTTTTCATTGCCAAAGGGTATTAGTTATGTTAAAATCTTGTGGTTTATTTGTTGTTATCAACATGTACAGATTGTAGTTATCTCCATTAAGGAGTTGAGATACTAGCACCAAACTAGGAGAATCACCATGGTGGAGATAGTATGGACTTGACGGATCTTCGATAAGAATTTCAGAAGGAAGAGGAGAATCAGACGCCGTGATCACAAGCTAAAGCTTGATGGCTTTGATACCATAACATAATTCGCACTGTGTGTGAATGAATGTGAAAATAATAAACAAACTCCAAATAACACCTAAAATGGAGGGTTGAATAGGTGTATATCAAATAAGCGTGAAATTTAAAATATAAGCAACCACATAAAATATTATGAAAGCAATAAAGCGCATAACACAAATATTTTGATTACGAAGTGGAAACCTTTTGAAGAATTCTTCAAAAGTAAAACTACTTCTGGACAGCCAAACCCAGGAAATCAATGCACTATAGAAGAATGAGAAATTACAAGGTGTTCATACTTACAACACCTTTGTGAGAAACACAACCTTGTACTAGACAAGTGACCCGCTTGCCCACTACCGTAGTAGTTTTTCCAGAACCTCTGAAAAATTATTCTACTTGATCTCCTTTATCGGAACTTCGATAGACTTTAAGTGTTGTAAACAAGAATTAAATAAACTCTAAGAAAGGAACAAAGTAATTGTTCTAACAAACTTAAATCTCTCTTAACACAAATAAAATAGCCTCAAAATCTCTTTTAGCAGAAAGCACGTTAAAGAAATGAACCTGCAAATTTTGCTAGCAAGAAATGCTTGAATTGCTTGAGAGCTCCACAATCGCTCCTTTTATGCCTACACCGACAATATGTCCTTTCTTCCTACCTCTTGCACCCATTTATATATATACAGCTCACGTGATCTTTTCCTGTTGTTAATTATGAGGCCTCGCACAAAGCAAATCATGCATTTGCAAAACGAATTGTCCAAATTAAATATCTCTTTTGACCTCAAAAGTGTACGTTACTTATTTGTGAACCCCATATATATATACCGCACCTTAAAATATTGTTAGATTAATGGTCAAGAGGATTTTCCATACATTGTTAAAAAAACAAAAATAATTGTCAATTCCAGTAAGGAGGTGGAAAAGATCTTTGTGAAAGGTGCTTTCTCCCCACTCACTTAATTGTAAGAGATCTTTAAAGATGAAGTTCCTTATTTTCAGGAGCACCTAAATGAATTTAGGGTCCGTTTAAAATTGTAATTTTAAAAATAGTAATTTTTAAAGGTGTGATTTGAAAATGTGATTTTTAAAAACGCAGTTAAGCGTTTGATAAAATTGCAGTTTTAGCCTTTAAAATTCTGTGTTTTCAAAAAAGCACTCCCTTACCTGCGATTTGAAAACGCAACGCAATTTTTAAAAAATGCAGTTCCCAAACAATTCAGTTTTTACGATTTGATTAGAAATCGCATTTATTGTCTATAAAATTGTAATCTCAAACGCACCCTTAATGCCTTTGTACTTAACTAAATT
>FXXK01000817.1:85565-103981 GCA_900184695.1 Betula pendula | reverse complement strand
ATCGCAATTTGGTTGAAGAAGGAAAACTATATATACGAGGATGGCAACGTAATGTCTATCATTTCTGAAGAAAAAACATAAAAAAATAAAACATAATTAGATTTTAGACACCGCTGCAACTTTCCTTATGACACTATATAGAGATTATTTTTACACGTATCGTCCAATAGTTGTAATATATATGTCTGGATACAGTTAATAATAATAATTTGGAAATAGTTAATTATATGTCTATATAGTTAATTAATAATAATAATTTGTAACAAATGTTCCTCTTTGTTATACATCATGTTTAAAAAACTTTTTCCATAAAAACAAGTTTTAATTTAAAAGCAGAGAGAGCGCGAGATGGCTTGCAATTTGCATGCTTTTCTCACTTAGCCACTCTGTTTGAGAGGAGTGTGAATGCCCTTCGTTTGCGGCTCAGAATCTCGATCTTTCAGGAAACAATTAAAGAAATATATAAAATAAATAAATAAATAAATCTAGCACGACAAGGCAATTAAATAGAATTATTTTGTGAGATGCATGTCTGCCACGCCAACTGTAATGTCTACGAGCATCTCGGCCCTGCTATGTTTGATAGAGTTTTTATCTTTTTTTAAAAAAAAAAACAAAATAAAAATTTATTAACAAATTATAATTGAAAATACAAAATACTTTTATTCTTTATCTTTTTATAAAAATATTATGACAAAATAGGTGCTTAAATTTTACGGGAATAAGATAATGAATTTTTTTTTTTTTTAAAAAAAGAAAAGATTAATTAGGTACTGGTAGCCCTCGGCCACCTTAAGTGGAGGAGGGGTGCCCACCCCTGTGTACCTTCCCTTTTTTTTCCCCCCTCTTTTTAAACTTTTTTTTACAAATAAAACTTTATATCTATTTGAATTTTTCAAAAGCCCAAAACAACATTAACTAATCTAAAATTAAAAATAAAATGAATACTCTTATAATTTGCTATATTATTTTTTGGTATAAAGTAGTTTGTTTGTTTGTTTTTGTTTTTTTTTTTCTAATCAATATACAGTAGTTTGTTAATTTGTTTGTAAGACATCCGCACCCCAATTAGACTTGCTACATGAGTATACTCATATAATACCGCAAAAGCATCTACATATATATAATATATAATATATATATATATATTCTTTTTTGTTTGTTTCTTTTATCTTTTTAAATTATCATGTTAAGTGCATCATAAGTTGGAATTTTTTTTTTTTTCATTTATTTGTTGCCATGAAAACCATTATTATTATTTTTTTTTCACAAATGCCGAAATTGCGAGATCTCTTGCATGCGTTTTCACTTAGCTCTCCAGCCAACATAGCGAGATTTGTTGTTAAGGCCTTCTTTTACGGGTCAACACTCGGTTTAAACTTTAAATAAAGACTCTTAATTTCCTACACTATTAATTAATTTCGTTCACCTCTTCGCGCGTCAATATCCAATTATTGATAGTTGTCAAATCATTTTTAAAAAACTATCTGTTAAATAGTACAAGTAAGTTGTTGTTACGCTTCGTTTGTTTCGGTGTAAAATAATTTCTGAAAAATATTTTTATATTTTTTTATGTTTGGTATGATGAAAAATAATAGTCAACATACAACATTATCGGTTTAACAAAAACAAATTTCTTTAATTTCTTTAAAATGGTTTCTATTTTTTAAACCGTAAATTATTTTTCGAGTTTGAACTTCTCATTCTCAAATCGTCGAACCACAACTAAAACACTACCAAACATCACCAGAATCAGACCAGGACCTGATCCGGACATCGTCAGAACCCGACTGGGACCTGATCAGGACATCGCTAGGACCCCGCTGGAACCTCATCGTGTCTCGCTAGGACTTCGCTGAGATCTCACTGGGACCCGTTGTGACACCTCTGGGATCCTGTCGTGACCCGTTGAGACCTCGTTGGGACATCAATCGTCGGTGTTATGAAGAAGTTCCAATGGGGTCCCAATGAGTCCCGGCAAGATCCCAGTTGGATTACCAACTAAGTTTGACGGTGTTTTCGCAGTGGTTTGAGCATTTTATTGATATAATATAAATTATATTAATATTTTTAAGTTGTGAATAAAATTCATTTTTATAGGTTAATATATATGATTGATTGGTGGTGACATGATGGAGCATTTATAGTGAAGTCTTCAAATTTAGCTTTTAAAAAAAAAAAAATAATTGAGTAATTTCATAAAAATGGTTATTAAACAGCACTCACATTAGCTCAACAAAATAGCTAAAAAGCTATTTTGCTTAGCTTTATCGTAAAAAATACTCCACATCCGACTTAGCAAAATAATTAAAGATTTGTTGAGCTACTACAGTACTCATCAAATTTGTTAAGCACTATTGCTCAACATTGAACAAAATTAAAAAAATATTTAAAGTTAAGACAAAGTGCACTATCACAAAATTACAAAAGCATTTTGTCTCTACCTTTGAACTGAATTTCAAAACTAAGCTCAACTATATCATCAGGTCAACGCACCATCTCCCTGTAAACAAAAAAACAAATTAAAGACAAATAAGAATAAAAACTAAAGTCGGTCAAACCCATGAACGTGACCAAAAAAAATTATGTTTAATGTTTTATAATGTTAATTAGATCATGAAGGTTAAAAATTAAATTATGAAGTACTTAACATCAAAAGAGATCTGCTACTTCACAAATACATATATGGGACGAGTCAACCCCCGCTACGGCTGAGCTAGTTTGGAAGTTTTACGCGAACATTTTTGAATTTGGTCATGGATTGAGCAATTTGATAATAATTTTGGTATAGCTGCATATGTGGGACGAGTTCTCTTTATATTTGTATTTGTATTTATTTTTCAGTAATAAATACAAATTACTGAAAAATTATAGGTAGTTTTTATTCAGTTTATCTGAGCGAAATAACTACTCTCTATTTTAGAAAAATTTTGACATTACATTTGATATGGTAATTATGCATCTATATACCTTCTATCATTCAGCTTTTGACTTCATCCATATATTTTTCGCTTCCAACACTTTGAGAAGTCGCTCTTTCCAATTTTCAGCATCAATCCTCTTACTCCAATTAATGACGATTTGAGGTGCTAATTATTTATTCTTATTTAATCTGATGTTCTGTTTGCTTGCTGGTATAATATTATGGGATCGATCTTTTCCTTATTTGGGTATTAAGGTAGCACAAGGGTTAATTTGTTTCTGTTTATGTGTCTAGAGCTCAATACAACTGAACATTTCTTTAACCAATATTGGAGGTAAGTATATCCATATTGCATGTTTTCCCAGGTTGTCAATCACCCTTGGGTTTGATGGAGAAAAAAACTTTTCTCTCTCAACTTCTGCTTCTCAGAGTAAGGATAATAGTGCAATCTATTTACTTCTCTTTATGTGCTTTTAAAGAGTTGAAACATTGGTAAAACTTTTAAGGACGGAAATTAGCTATTTGTAACTAATTCGTATAAAACAGTCTAATAAAGTGAAATGTGTCACTTATCATGTGAGAAGCAGATGTTTGTTTAATAGCATGTGCTTCTCACATGTTTTTAACAGAATATATAAGAAAATATATATTTTTTACATGCTTTAGGAACACATATCATTTAGATTGGTTTATAAAAATTAAGAGAAAAGTCCACATACTCCCCTCAAACTACTACTCAATGGACAATGTCCCCCCCAAACTACCAAACAAATGACAATATCCCCCCTAAGGACGAAAATACTCTTAATAAAATAAAATAATTCTTAAAAAAAAAAGACTAAAACTAAATTTTTTTAAAAAAAAATTATTATTATTTTTTGAAAAAAAAAAAACACTACAATTCATAAAGGCTAGAAAAGACTAAAACTAAAAATAAAAAATAAAACAAAAACAAAAAAAAATTAATTTTTTTTAAAAAAAACTACAAACCAATTGGACAAATTCAAGAATAAAAAAAAAATTATAAACATTTTCGTTTAAAAAAATATAATTATTTTTTAAAAAATTATAATTATTTTTTTTAAAAAAATATATTATTATTATTATTATTTTCGAATTCATAAGGGTTAGAAAACATAAACTTAAAAAAAAATAACAATTTTTTTTTATAATATAATTAAAAAAAACACTCCAACCTAATTGGCCAAATTCAAAATTTTAAAAAAATTATAAAGATTTCGTTTAATTTTTTTTTTTCAAAATAAAATTAAAAAATTGTATTTGGTCTTATTGAAAAATCTGTAGGGTCATTTTTGTCTTTTTGTTGTCATTGGGGGGATATTGTCATTTGTTTAGTAGTTTGAACGGGACATTGTCACAATTAAAAGTTTAGGGGGACATTGTCAATTGGGTGGTAGTTTGAGGGGATATGTAGACTTTCCTTAAAAATTAACTTCAAAAACTGTCGAATTTGCAGCACAACCTATTGCCATGTAAATATTTAGTATTGCTATTAATGAAGATGCATAGAGTAAGCTTTAGATAAAAATGAAATGATTAAGCCGGGAGGATAGAGTAAGCTTTAGACAGACACTCCACGCATGCTAAAACACACAGACTTCACACAATTTTGATTGATACACACCACTTACAAAGTTCAAGATTACAAACCATATCTTAAGACGGGGAGGATATCACAAGCTAAACAGGATTACAAAGCTAAAAGCAAAGCACTCCTCCCATTTTTCCCTTATTATTGAATAGAAAAATAAAAGAAAAAAGTCAAGCACCCCAACGAATAGATAATAAACCATGCACAGATACTTCAATCCTTCTTGAAAAAATCCCAGATAGTCAAAACCAGGACAATTATTCCAACCACAGTTGCGGTGCCTATCCAAAAATCACGGAAGTACACGCTTGTCATAGATGCCATGCTGCGGTTCCAAGGGTTATCATGGTAATTCTTAAGCTCTTCTGCTAGACTGGAGTAACAAGTTCCATCTAGCCAAATGTCTTTGCAGAGGTTGTTAATTAGATCCGCCACTACAACGTTACTACCGAGCAAGTTCATAATGATCTCCTTATCAACAAGCAAAGCCACATCTTGTTCAGTGTTGATAAGATAGTCCAATAGCACAACATAATTGCAGATGTAAGCATGACGTGGATAAAAACACTGCTCCAAGGCCATGAGGTTTCGGAAAAGACATTCAGTATTGGCATCTACCGTAAAGCATGGGACTTCCAAGATATACTGCATACGCTCCAAGCACGAAAAGCATTTGAAGCATGGTAAGCAGGCCAAGAGCCATGACAAATTGAAGCACGGACATTTATTCAAGCACTTATTCTCAGGAAATGTTATGTCAAGTAAGCGTCTCTCATCTTTTTTTAATGCTTTGAATTTCAATCCTGCCACGTCAAGCTTTGTGGCACTATATACACTATAATGCTGTCCTGTAGGTTTTAGCTCTGATGGACAGAAAAAGTATCTTAGCAAATCTGTGAAATGTTTGACTTCCCCTCCGATGTTGGACTTTTTCTGCACATCATAACCAGAAAAGAACCGGCCGGAAAGCCTGAGAAATGGAGTCTCCTCTTTGTTCAGGTCTCCTTGGCGTTCCTTAATTTGCTGGCCTTCTTGCTGATAGCTAAGACCGGAAGAGTCATTGAAGGCGGACGTATACAAGTCCTCAAGAACAAAAAAAGGAAGCTGATTCTCAAGTAATATCAAGTCATTAGATATACCATTAAACAGCCATGGTCTACTTAATATGTAATCCTTTTCTTCTTCTGCTTTTATTCCTTTGCTCCGAGCATCTTCCTTTAAGAAGAGCTCAATTATAAAGATGGCATCCAATAGAATCATCTGCACAAAATCTTTGTTGTTGAGTCTACAATCATCTGAATAGCAATGGAGGATTTCTTCTTTCTTGGCTTCAATGATACTTTCAAGATCCTTCTGGCTCTTCTTCACCGTCCTCCGTTTCAAGAAATCCTCCAAATATCCCCTTTTGTGCTTTTCCATGTCCCTCAATTCTTTTCGGCGGTGATGAAAGGGGCCTATTGAGACAAGCTTAGGGGTGTAGGCTTCTTTATTTACCTTGCGCAGTTGCTTGGGAACCCTGTAGATACAGAATTTCCGCCACTCCGCAGGTGGAATATTGTTAATGACAAAGTCCTCGCATTCAGCTTCTTTTACAATGGAAGATTCACAGCATTGATCAGCTGGCTCCAGTAGTGGAACGTTAATGACAAAGTCCTCGCATTCAGCTTCACAGCTGGCAGCGCTCATTTTCAACTGGAACATGATCGCCTTCCGCAATATTAGATTTTTTTTATTTTTTTTTATTTTCTGGAAAAGGCTCTTGTTCAGTGTATTGAAATTCAATTACAAAAATTGTTTCTTAAATATCTTTTTCTCATTATTACAAAAATTGATACAAGTGATTCCAATAAGAAATTACGTACCATCGTTAAAAGCACAACCACTGGATACCAAGATCCTTGAAGTTTTGATCTCTCTAGTTAATTATAAAGTCATAAATATTTTTCATATTCAATCCTTACCAATTTGTTATAATTAGATCTGAACTTGAACTTCAAAGTTAATATATATGTAAAAATTAGCAATTTTCGTTTTTAGCAATATGTAAAATTGAACTTTTTTTTAAGTTTTTTTTTTTAAAAAAAAATGTTTTTTTTTTTTTTCGAATTTATAGGAATACTTTTGTCTTATTAAAAAAATTTTAAAGTCATTTTTGTCTTTTTGTGAGACAAAAAGAAAAATATTACAAATTTTTAGTAGTTTGGAGAACATTGATGCATGCAAACTTTAATTTGAGAGGAACATTACAAATTTGATATTAATTTGAAGGGAATATATGTATTTTTTCTTAAAAGTACGTAAATATGTAAAAGTGAAGGCAATACTTCTCAATTCAAAGTTTTTTTAATTTTTTTTTATTTTTTTTATTCAAGTAATTTTGGGTGCGTTTGTGATTGCGATTTCGTATGCAAAAAGTACTATTTTAAACCAAATCACAAAAAATAAATTGTTTGAGCTTGCATTTTTAAAAAAACTGTAATTTGAAAACGCAAAAAATTTTTGTTTTTAAATTCCAAGTAAGTGGGTGCTTTTTGGAAAATGCACAATTTTAAATGCTAAATTCAATTTTAAAGGTCAAACTACAATTTTCTCAAATACTTAACTGTATTTTTAAAAATCATGTTTTCAAATAGCACTTTTTAAAATCATAATTCCAAAATAGACCTTTATAAGAGAAAGGATAAGAAAGAGTCTCCTTATATATGATTATCAATGAACCTCTTATTCACTTATTTAAGTGGTTTCATAAATTTAATAGTAGATTTACACATCTCTTTATATAAAAATAAGTAAGAAAATAAAAATAATTATTTTTTTTAATATAATGTATATTTCTAATGACAAGCATGCTTGAATAAGTAGATCATCATGTCTTATTATTTTTTATTCAGCAAAATCTAAAATATACAGTACATGAGTGTAAAAACATCATTGGGATTCGGGAAAACCAGCAATACAAATATCTAATTTTACTTCCTATAAGGTGAATAACCCATTTTTTACTATGTAATAATTAAATCCATATTCAAGAAATTAAAATGTGACACATTTTTCGACGGATTTAACAAAAATACTCTAATAGAAAGAACTAAGGGAAAGAATTAGGCAATTAAAGGGGGTCGATTGTAAGGTTTTAAAGTTTGAAAAACATCATAAATATGGTGTAAGCTGGAAGGGGCTGATAAGTGTAGTTTGCCAAAAATAAAAGATGTTTATTTGATAGATTTTTTTTTTTTTTTTCTATAAAGGACCCCATTTGCAATCATCCTCAAACTTTAAAAACTTACAATGCATCCACTCTTCTTCTTGCACTTGTATATATACTACTCGTGGTTTGTCCCTGCCAATATCGTACCTATTTAATATCTCTCTTCCAATGAAAAAAACACCAAGCAAAAATGCAAAAATGATATCCTCGTAAATATCTTATAAAGAAGAGGAATGTCCTTTATCGTAGGTTTACTGAAAATTTCATTTATTTATAGAATAAAATTGTATCTTCATTTAAATAGTCATATGTGTTAAATATACTTTTAAGTGATTTCAAAGAAGAAGATGTTTTTGACATGACGTATTCGTAACAAGTGCTTTAAATTTTTATTTGACACTTTTTTGTATTTTACTAATGCATTTATTATTTTTTAACAATTAATCCTATAATCAATGTATTAACAAACTCAACAGAAGTATTAAAACAATTCTAAAAACTTTTATCCAAAAATAAATATAATAAAGCGAAAGGAGAAAGTAAGAACCTGCAAATTTGGCTTGCAAGAAATGCTTGTATAGCTTGATAGCACCAAACTCTTCCTCTAATTAGTTGCCAACACACAGGGTTTCTATCTCTTTCCTTACTCAATAATGCATGCATCCACTCTTCTTGCACTCGTATATATACTACTCGCGGTTTGTCCCCGTCTGATGAGGTTGGAGGGGTAGATGAGCCTAACAGTCAAATCTGAGTGATGTATGCATATCTGAGGTCATTGTGTGGAACCCGGACTCTGTACGGATGAACAAGCATCCCCCTAACTGAAATGTGAAACAAAGAATTTTTTGGTCCCCCGATGTGGGACGACAGCTCTTTATTGCCATTTGTCACAACATCCCTAAGTTTGTTGGAGTGTGTTATTTCTAGCACAATATTTGCATTCCCATAAATGAGACTGGGCTCGGTAGTAATTTGCTCTTAAAATTACTAATAATTTTTACCGTACATTGTAAAAAAGTGATTTATCCATTTAAATAAATTTTATGTTGTCCGACACTAATTCAAACAGAAAATAATCATATAACTCTCTCATGTGCACTTTCCTTAACAATTTTTACAACAAAATGGTGCAGATTTTTATCCAAATAAACGAGCTTGGCAAATTTCAAACACCTCCTATCAATGCAAGAGATATAAAAAATACTGAAATGAAATGGTAATAGTGACGATATTGAGAAATACATCGTCATGTAGTGCTCCTACACTTCTCAATACTTATTTTTTAAGGTTACGTTTGATACACGAAATAACTATTACATTAAAAAAAATATATATATAGCTTTTATTAAAAATAGAAGAAGGTAAAATGGATTAGCTTTGAAATATTAATTTTCATAGCCATAAAGGAATGGTTATTCTTTAAATTGAGAGAATATCTATTCTTCTTATTTTCTCATGGCTATGAAAATGACTATTTGAATATCGAAATAGATATTTTAAATATTAGAGTATATGTATACTTTAACAACAATGCTATTTGAGTAATGATATATATCAACTCTCATGTCTACCTTATGTCAACCAAAGTTGATGTGACTTTTAAAATCATCATTGGATCAAAAGTCAATAATTATCTATCATAAATTCAATGGTAATTTTAAAAGCCACTTAAATTTTAGTGGACACAAAGTAGATATGGAAGTTAACATATATAATTACTCATGCTATTTTATTTCATTTCTTCTATTTTTAATAAAGGTTATTTTATAAAATAGTCATTCCGCGTAGAAAACGTACCCTAACATTGTTTTGAACTCAATACAATGATTTTTATAATTAGTCAGTGTTGTATGTGTATGTATAGTACTTTTTGTAGTTTGTTTGTGGTTGATCATATCATGGCTACATCAACCTCCGTAGTCATTATTAAATGCTTACTTTGTTTATTTGTCCTCTTAGTTTTTTTTTTTTTGTTTTCTTATAGAATAATGAGAAATTACAAAAAGTTCACATTATAAAATTTTTAAAGCTGAAACTCTCTTGTATTAGACAAGTGACGTGCTCGTCGGTTACTACAGTAGTTCTCCCAGCACCTCAAGACGATTCTTCTATTTGATCTCTTTTACCAGAACTCCGATAGGCTAAAGGCTTTTTGTGAAATCTAAGGTTGTGTAGTTTACAATAATCAAACTCTAAAAGAGGAATAACATGAAGGCTCTAAGAACAACTAAACCTCTCTTAGGACAAAGCAAAATACCCTACAACTGTATCTAAGAATGTCAATGAGACCTCCTTAAATAGACTGAAGAAAACTTCTCCACATAGAAATTGAATCCTTGTTTTTCTACAGTAAATTAGGCTCCATTAGAACTAATTATTTTTCAATTCGAACTATGCTAGAGTTACACGTTGAAACAAGGATTTTTTTGGTGACGTGTTCAAACTAACTTGGAAGGCGACATTTTGCGGGACTTGAAGTTCTCTGAATCGATCTTAGTTCGAACTGGCTTAATTAGTTAGAACGACTAACATTGGAAAGCACTTCAAACTTCTCAGTTCGAACTTAAATGGAACAGGCCTTAGAACAAAGCATTCTGCTAGAGCTAGTTCTTCAAGGCCACTTCAATATGATCAGTTCGAACTATCTTGAAATGACACTTAGGACGGACGCTTCTGTCAAACTTCAAAGACATGTCAATCAATATCAATTCGAACATGCTTGGGATGAGACTTAGAGCGAAAGGTTTTGTGAGTCCTTGAAACATTATCAGTTCGAATTGACTTATGATGAAGCTTGGAACAAATGAATTTGTCTATCTTGAATTTGCTCCATACAATATTGTCTAGTTTGAACTGAGAATTTTGAACTCGTAAATTCTCAGTTCAAACTGAAACCACAAATTTGAACTCTACATAATATAACATAAGTACATTTTGTTTAATTTAAAGCCAAAGTACACTAAAGTATTTTAGACACCGAATTAGCCAACATAAAAATTAACAATTATTAGTCTTCATTGGATGCAAGGGAAGTCTAGGAGCATTACGTGATAGCGTATTTCCATAATTTCGTCGCTATATTACCATTTTCATTGGGTATTTCCATAATTGGTTAATGTGTTTCGGTTTGTCTCTTACTCAAATACGAGATGGTGAAAAAGATGAGCTATACACTATAAGTTTGTCTGTTCAGAATAGACAAAAGCCTAACTATATTTTACTAACTATTTTGACTAAAAAATCACTTAATTTTCTTTATTTTAGCCACTTATTTTTTTAAAACACTCTCAGTAGCCTCACCATTTTAACTATCAACTTTCATCATTCCATTTAAATATTATTTTTGAAAGATTTCTTTATTCTTTCTCTAAAATTTATATTTTTTTAATGTTTATTATTACTAATTAAAGGTAATATTTCTTAATATTTGTCTTATTCTAAGGGTCATATATTTAAAAATGTCTTTTTTCTAAAGGTCATATTTTTGAATATTTCCATTTTTCCTGTTTTGTTACTCTGGATCTCTATTTCACTGAGTTTATCAACGGTGATATTTTTGAATATTTGTTTTTTCCTAATCATTATATTTTTAAAAATGTCTTTTCCCTAACGGTTATATTTTTCAAAAAATGTCATATGCTTTTAATATAAATAAGACCACTTCCTCTCTAATTATCATTCACCTCAGCCAAGGTTGTCGAGTATGTGGTTTCTAATTTAGACGTTAATTTTCTCTAAGATTTTGTTTATTTACTTTTTTATTTCAATTACGTATGATATTGTTTTTTTTTTTTTCTTAATGCATAGTAAATGCATAATCCTGGTGCAAGTGAGAGAAAGAGAAGAAAAAGAAAAGAGAAAGAAAAGAAAAAGGAGAGAGAGAGAGAGAGAGAGAAAATATGATATTTTATTAATTTAGTGAGTGAACAGTACTCACTAAGTACTGTTCACTTACCAAAGTGTTTTGGTTAAGATAGTGAATCTACTAGAACGCTTTTTTGTGCATTTTTATTAAATTTACTCACCCTCAGGCTTCTAAGAATGCTCTAAGTTGGTGTTGAAATAACTCACTCTAAGCAATCCTTAATGGGCATTCACAGTAACTTTTCTTTGATTTTTCTTAAATTTAGAGAACAAAAGTATTTTTTGCTTCCCTATCAAAATACAGTCCACGATAGTTTCTCTTATTTTTCACTATACCATTATAATATTATTTTTTTTACAAAATACAAATTCCTACTTATCTTCACTTTTTCTTACAAAATCTTAACTCAGTACAATCTCCAATGAAAGGCAAAAAGAGGAGAGAGATATGTTTTAGGTTAAAATAATAGATAAAGAAGTTATATAAAAGCTCTTTTTTCCTATACATTGGATTCAACTGTAGCAAATCTAAAATTTAAGGAACCAATTATAAAAAGTTGTTGTGAGTCACTTTTTATGATTTTATGATTTTCTTTAAATTTAGGAAATGAAAAGGGTTATTGTGAATGCTCCGATAATGAGTAAATAGAAAGAGCTAGCAATATCATGAAACTAACAGAATTTAATTTGGAAGGTATATAATTTTTTGTTCACATTTTTGTGTGAGTGAAACAAATTGTGAATGGTCCTACGAAAGAAACGGTGCTGATAGTGCTATCTTCCTCATGGCATGTAGTATTAATGTTCTTGTCACATGAAAAAATCAATCAGAAGGTCATGTTCGTCTCATTTACGAGATGCAAACAAAACAAAGGTTGTTGGTATACTTCAAAACCCTACCTAATTATTTCTCTATGAGTGATTTTGGAGCATGTTTTTGAACTACTTCATAATTTGTTTTTTGTTTTTTGTTTTTTTAAAAATTTAAATATAATTGTTATTCGTTTTTTGTTTTACTTTTATCTTCTCAAACATCTTTTTTATATATATGATTTAAATATAATTCTAATTTTTTTTTTTTCTCAGTGTTCACAAAGTCAACAAAAAATAGAAAAAAAAAGAGGAAAATTGAAACATCCAAACCAACCCTTAAAAGTCTTACATTTTTAGAAGCTTTGTGAAAAGTCTTTTTTTTTTTTGATCATCTTTGTGAAAAGTCTTACTTGTGAGCCCCATATCCATTAAAATAAATGTTTTAGCGCCTTGCGATGCAGTCCACCAACTAGTACTGCCAAGGAAGGTGACAAAAACTGTGAAGAAACTATTGACCAAAAAAGTGGAGTAGTCCAAAAAGTCTTCAATATGCGGAAAGGAAAATGCATGTGCAGAAACTGTGAAGAAACTATTGGCCAAAAAAGTGGAGTAGACGACCAAAAAAGTACTCCATGGCCAAAAAGTCTTCAACATGCGGAAAGGAAAATGCATGAGCAGAAACTGTGAAGAAATTATTGGCCAAAAAAGTGGAAGCTATTGGCCAACTTTATCAAAGGTCAATAGCTAAATGAATTGACGTGACTTGGATTAGGACACGTAGCTTGACTCTAGGGGGATCCAAAGGGATCCGGATCCTCTCTAATTGAGTTCCAACGGGAGGGGAGCCGGTCATTGAAAAAATGGGGACAAAATTGTAATTTCACAAAAAAAATTTTGTGAAATTACAATTTTGTCCCCTTTTTTCAATAACCGGCTCCCCTCCCGTTGAACTCAACTGGAGGGGATCCTAATTCGATCCAAAGTCAAATCTCCCAGTTCCAATGGCTATATATGCAATGCAAAAAGCCAATGCATTTCGGACTGGAATCCTGAACCTACACGTGTCCAGCTCCAATTCATGAACATAGACCTGTCCAGTTCCAATTCACGAACCAGTCATTGAAAAAATAGGGGCAAAATTGTAATTTCACAAAAAAATTTTGTGAAATTATAATTTTGTCTCCATTTTTTCAATGACCGGCTCCCCCTCCCGTTGAACTCAACTGAAGGGGATCTTAATCTCCGATCCAAAGTCAAATCTCTAGCGTTCCAATGGCTATATATGCAATGCAAAAAGCCAATGCAGTTCGGACTGGAATCCTGAACCTACACGTGTCCAGCTCCAATTCATGAACATAGACCTGTCCAGTTCCAATTCACGAACCTCCACTAATCATGAGTTCCCGATAATTTTGTTTCAAATTCTTTTCTTGTCAGAGAATTAGAATAAACAGACCATAGCCAAAGAAGATTTGGGAGATGAAAACTGTTTTTGGGGTTTTTTTTTTTTTTTAAAAAAAAATTATATTTAATTCTTAAGTTTTTATCTGATTTGAATTTAGTTATTGAGTTTTCAATTTAAAAAATAGAATCTTTAAATTTTACTTAAATTTCAAATTAGTCCCTTTATCACTTCACGGTCAAAGTTAACGATTTTCTATTTGTCATGTGTGTCTCATTTGACATGTCATGGTCTATTTCAGTATCAAAGTTAATGATTTTTTTTTTCTAACGCTACAAATTTAGAAGATTAAGATGACAAAGATTTATGGTTTTTGTTTTTTTAGATCAGTTGAGTCTTTTTTTTTTTTATCAATTATTTGACGTTTAATGATATGACATTGATATTCGGTGTTGATATGAACGCTAGTGTGTTAATTGAGACACACGTGACATATAACAAACCATTTATTTTGACGGAAAAGTGATAGATAGACCTATTTAAAATCTGAGTAAAACTTAAGGACTATATTCTTGAAATTAAAAATTTAAGAAATAAATTTAATTTAATCACATAAAAATTTGAGGGCTAAATATGATTTATCCTTTTTTTTTTTTTTTTTTGAAAATTTGTTTTTGATGTGACGTAAAGCTAAAAATTATTTTTGTGTGGTGACCGTGTGGTAATTTAGGCGACCCGTGAAGAATCGAGACTAGCAAGTAAATAGGATAAAATTTCAAACTCATCATCGGCAAGAGATTTTCACTTTCTGATAAGAAAAATACTATTTTTTTATTTACTGTCCATCAATCATAGATCTTTATACACAGTATTTTCAAATTCATTGTTGAATATGTAAGACCAAAGACGGAGCTAGGGTGCCTAGTATAGGCCGTGGCCACACAATTTGTTTGAAAAAAAGAAAGAAGAGGGAAAACTTTATATATCTCTCATGAACTTTCAGCTTTTTTGACATACTCTTTAATCTTTAAAAACTCTCATTTTGATATCTTGAACTTCTAATATCTATTACTTAACCAACTTCTATCAAAATTCCCTGATAAATGTGAAACGGTGTATAAGTGTTAGTTTTGGTTAGTAAAGAGTCTAGTTGTAATTAATTAATAGGATTTCTATTAGAAGTTGTTGGATTCAGTTGATTAGTAATTAACTGAGCCAATAAAATCTAAGCCCAATCCGTGAGATGGTTGAAGAGTAGAATTGCCACAATCATTCTTGTAGCAGGAGATGTAGGCATCTCGAACAGCGTACTTACCTTTCAATATAGTCAATTATTCTTCATTCATTCAAATTTCCTTCTTTCCATTTCAATTCCAGTTCAATTTTTCTTTTTCTTTTTTTCTTTTTGGTTTTTTTGAGAATAATTCAATTTATCATTAAAATACGAGAATAACATAGAGCAAGGAGCTCTAATAAATAGAGCAACCTTGATCTAAGAAAATAGAGCTTATTGCTCTAACGTTACAATGTCAGAGATACATATAGGAATTTCTTCTCTCTACACACTATCCATGACTTGTTGGATTGTAACTTTGGCTAGCTTGTGCGCCTCAAAATTTGCCTCTCGCTTGGTACGACCAATTTGCCAATTTCGAAGCCCGTTTAAAACACCTTTAACATCTTCCACAATCTGCCTATACTGGTTGTCGTTTTGTCCAATGGTCTTATAAGCATTTACAACTTGTAGAGAATCATTCTCTAAAATAATACTTTGTAAGCCCAAATCAGGACTAAACTCTGTAGAATTCAAGGCAGCTCTTACGTTCGCTATCACCAGCTCGGATACCATATCGAAAGTTTGACTTCTAGCAGCAATAACATGGCCCAAATGGTCCCACACAATAACACTAATACCTAGATGCTTGACACAGAGATTAATGACTACATCCCAAATCACCTTATAAGTTCCTTATGGTGGGTTTTTCCATTGTAAAAGATCTCTCTCAACACTTTGGTGTGTAGGTCTTAGGTGAACGGCGCTTATCATGAGCTGTGTTACAATAGTTAACTATATAGTGATTATAAATGGATCTCCAACGGGACAGATTTTACCAACACGTGGGATTATACAAGGCAACCCCATTTCCCCTTATTTGTTTATCTTTTGTGCGGAGGCATTGAGCTCTCTTCTTTACAAGGCAGAGTAGGCTGGAATACTCATTAGGGTTCCTACCTCCAAAAAAGGACCTCGAATTAATCATTTGTTTTTTTTGCTGATGATAGTTTCCTTTTCTGCAAGGCAAACTCACTCCATTGGTGTAAGCTTTATAGGTCGTTGGGCATTTATGAGCAAGCAATAGGGCATAAATTAAATCAAGAGAAGATTGTTATTTTCTTTAACATAAATATGAGTCCCGTGACGAAGAAACTGATCTTGGACCTTTCAGGAATTCAAGCTACTCTACATTATGATAAGTACCTGGGGCTTTTGGCACTCATGGCCGAAACCGCCCCCATGAGCATTTGGGGGTAGCCAAACTACCCCTAAAGGCCATCAAACCACTCTCATACTGGCCGTAGGGGGTGGAGCCACACCAATTTTTTTTTTTAATGAGTTTTTTAATCTTTAATGAGACATATTGCTATGTGTCACGTCATCTCTTGGCCACGTGGGCTTCCATCAATTTTATGGACGGAAGAATCATATCCGTTTTTTGTTATAAACAAGGTACCATCCATGATATGATTTGAAACCTAAGTGGATAATAATAAAATCGTTAAATCACATGGAACTAATGAGTGTTTAACCTTTAAAAAAAAAAAAAACAAACAAACACTGATATTGGCATAGAACTGTATTCACTAAAATATAGACACTCCACGAATGCAAAAACACTCACACACTGACTTCCCACTGTTTTTATTGCTGAAATATCATAAACCACTTACAAAGTTAAGGATTACAAGCTAGCTATTAATTAAGCAGAGGAGGATAAAACAAGCTAAATAGGATTACAAAGTTTGGATGCCATGCATCCATTGCAACTAAAAGCAAAGCACTCCAACGAACGCTAAATCACAGATTGTTCAATTTAACTACATGCATGCCAAAAGGCCTAAGGAAGTTCCAGAAAGTGAAACCCATGACAACAAGTCCAACAACAGTTGTAGTGCCTCTCCAAAAATCACGAAAATACACGCTTGTCAGGATTGCCAAGATGCGGTTCCAAGGGTTATCACGGTACCCATTAATCTCTTGATATAGAGCGGAGTAACAGGATCCAACTACCACAACCTCAATGCAGAGGTTGTTAAAGAAAATGAGAAGATTGGTTTAGAAATGACAAAGAGCTACTCAAAAACATGAGTTGCTTTAGCCATATATTTCTTCTATATATTGACGAGAGATACAAAAGGAAAAACATCCACTACATGGCATGTGTGTGTAGATTAAGGAAAATCCTTAATCTACAACGGTACAATTTTTACTATAGAGGAAAGTCTGCAACGGTAACACTAGATCCTTTAGAAAAGTCCATAATACAAAGGAGAATGTAATCTTTTCTTGTAGCAGGTCCATACGTTCACATTAGTATTGAACATTATCTTCAACGGTAACTTGAGCACATATAGAAATATCTTCACAAATCCATACCAGTTATGGTATGTCTACACACGGCTACACCATATAGAATATCTAGGTCCATCAATTACCATCAATTATGGAATATCTTCAACACTCTCTTCAATGGTTGTCCCCACACGTCATACACAATTAATATCTTCTCCATAATTTTTGTGCAGCTCAATATGCAATAGATTCTTTTAATTCTTTGGCTTTATCACTCCCCCTCAAGCTGGAGGGCGGCAGAGGCAGAACTCCAAGCTTGATTCGAAGAGTATGAAATTGGTCTTTAGAGAGTGCCTTGGTGAGAATATCAGCCACCTGTAAAGCAGAGGGTACATACCGGGTAATAAGCACACCAGCAACAACTTTTTCACGAACATAATGAACATCAAGCTCAATATGTTTGGTGCGAGCATGAAAAACAGGATTCACTGTCATATGAAGAGCACTATTGTTGTCACAGAATAATGTAGGAGGATTGTGCAGTGGAAGACCAATATCATGAAGCAAATAAGTTATCCAAGTGAGTTCAGCTGCTGTGGAGGCCATGGCTCGGTATTCAGCTTCAGCACTAGACTGGGAGACCGTGGGCTGCTTTTTGGAAGTCCAAGAGATATAGTTTGCACCCAAATAAATGGAATAGCCAGTTGTAGATCGCCGTGTGTCCGGGCACCTTGCCCAATCAGCATCAGAAAAACCATAGAGATTAAGAGATGATCGGGATAGTAGTCTTACCCCATAATGCAGCGTACCTTGGAGATAACGCAAGATGCGTTTGACAGCTTGAAGATGAGGCAATCCAGGTTGATGCATAAATTGACAGACAAGATTTACAGCATGTGTGAGATCAAGTCGGGTCAAGGTGAGATATTGTAAGGCACCAACAAGACTGTGATAATTTGTGGCATTAACAAGAGAGTCATCCTTCTTGTGAAGCTTAAGCTTTTGAGCAAGAGGAGTGCC
>FXXK01000817.1:45735-85390 GCA_900184695.1 Betula pendula | reverse complement strand
AATAGGATTGCAACTAGACATGGATGCCTTGGAAAGAATATCACGGGCATATTTTTGTTGGGAAAGGAATAAGCCACCCGAAAAGGGAATAACTTCAATTCCCAAGAAAAAATGTAGAGGTCCTAAGTCTTTCATGCAAAATTCAGTATTGAGTTGAGAAATAAGTTTAATCATAAGAGAAGAGTGATTACTGGTAACAATAATATCATCAACATAAACCAAAAGAAGAATGAGTGCAGTATGAGCCTGAAAAATAAAGAGAGATGAATCAGCTCTACTACATATGAAACCAAGTTTTAAAAGAAAAGAGCTAAAACGATCAAACCAAGCACGAGGTGCTTGTTTGAGCCTGTAAATGGCCTTACGAAGGCGACAAACATGAGTTGGAGAAGTAGGATTGGTAAAACCAGGAGGTTGCTCCATGTAAATAACCTCTTTAAGGTGTCCATGCAAAAATGCATTTTTGACATTCAGTTGGCGGATGGGCCAACCATGAGTAACAGCTAGGGAAAGGACAAGCCGTATAGTAGTTGGTTTAATGACAGGACTAAAAGTTTCAGTAAAGTCGATACCTTCCAATTGACTGTAACATTTTGCAACCAACCTGGCTTTAAAACGTTCAACGGCGCCATCGGATTTGAGTTTAGTTTTGAAAACCCATCGAGATCCCACTATATTCATAGAATGGTGACGAGGAACAAGGTCCCACGTGTGTTGTTGATGGAGAGCAGTTAGCTCATCTTTCATAGCTTCAAGCCAATGAGGATTTTGCAAAGCGGAAGAAAGATTACGAGCCTCCATGAGAGGTGTAGAGCGTGAACTGATTAAACCAAGGTGAGTACGGGCTTTACGTCTAGTAATCATCGGATGGATATTGAGCGAGGAAGAGGCACCGGCTTCTGATGCCACAGGAATGAGAGGCAAATCAATGTATAATTCTCCTGGGTGAACAGATATTGGTGAAGGTAACACTTGAATAGCAGGAGAACTAGTAGTGTTTGATGAAGTGTCCGTTGGAGAGGAAGCAAGCGAAGGATCAGAGCTATCGACAAGCTGAGAATCAGTGATGTCTGCTGAAGGATTGGTGTTGTCTGTAAGATGAGAATTAGTCCTGTCGATTGGAGAAAATTGGGCTTGAGTTTCGGAATTATTGATTACGGTTGAGGTGGCCAGATCTTGTCTGCTACACGGGTCCAAGAGAGAAGGATTTTGAATATCTTCAATAGCTGAGGCGGCTTGGACATTTTCAGCTGGCGAGTCGTTGGAGTTGGGTTCACCGTGTGAGAGAGTATGTGCTAGGGAAAGAGGGGCGTCCATGTGTTGGTTGAGAATTGATGGTGGGGCCGTGCATGTTGGTGAGGGGCCACGTGACTGTCCATGAAATTGTGTTGTTGTTTCTCCATTTGATTGTCTAATGGTTGCATCCGGGAGCCCAAAAGATGAAGGATGGAGAAATCCACCTGCAAGTTCGGTAAATGTAGAAAAAACACTAGTTTGTTGTGCAGGAGAAAGCAACAATTTTGGATTAGCATAAGGAAATATGTTCTCATCAAAAATAACATGGCGAGATAAATATACTCTTTTGGAGGGTGGATGAAGGCATCTATAGCCTTTGTGCATAGGACTATAACCAAGGAACACGCAAGGATATGATTTTGGTGTGAACTTGTTCTTGGCATAGTCACGTAAATAGGGAAAACACCTACATCCAAAAACCTTTAGTGAGTTGTAATCAGGATGAGTGCCATGTAATTTAAAAAATGGTGTCTCCATTTTGAGAATTGAGGATGGTAGTCGATTGATGAGATATACAGCAGTCATGAAAGCATCAACCCAAAAATGCTTGGGTAATTGAGCATGAAAAAGCATTGTGAGGCCTGTTTCAACAATGTGCCTGTGCTTCCGTTCAGCAACGCCATTTTGTTCGGGTGTTCCTGGACAAGAAACATGTTCACACAATACCATTTGTTTTTAAATGAGACAAAAAATCCTTTAATTCAAATTCACCTCCTCCATCACACTGAAATATTTTAATTTTGGATACAAATTGATTTTCCACCATGCGTTGAAAAATCAAGAAGGTGTTGAAAAAATCAGATTTTTTCTTTAGTGGATATAGCCAAGTATATCTAGTATGATCATCAACAAAAAGCACATAATATTTGTAATTTTGGACAGAGACAACGGGGGCTGGTCCCCATAAATCACAATGAATTTTTATCAAAGGAGCAGTTTCAATTTTATTATGCAAAGAAAAAGGAAGACGACAACTTTTACCCATCTGACAACTACTACATATAGTTTGAGGTTTTAACCAACTACAGACATCAATAATTAGTTTAGAAGCTAAATTATGTAATATCTTGGAATGAGGATGGCCAAGCCTTTGGTGCCAAAGAGACTCGGGTGCTCGTCCAGATTTTATTGCTGCCAAAGCTGTAATTGCTCCTCCATCATGAAGTGCATACAAGCCACCTTGCTTACGGCCCGTTGCTAGGGTTATCCCCGTGATTCTGTCCTTGATCTTAAAACCAGAAGCAAAGAATTCAATAGCACATGAGAGATCTTTAGTTAATTTACTAACAGAAATTAAATTTTTCTTAATATCAGGCACAACAAGCACATCTTGAAGTTCTAATTTACCATGTGAAAAGTCTAGTGTTGTGTTACCAATATGAGAAATAAACAACTGTGAACCATCACCAACCATCACATGATCATTACCAGTGTAAGATTGAGGATCATTAAGATTACCTGGATCAGAAGTCATGTGAGAATTTGCTCCAGTGTCAGTATACCAATTTGGATCATGATCCTGTGGGTCAGATACCGTTTATGCAGCAAAGGCTTGAGAGGAATTTTCATTTTTATCATATGAGTAATCATACCGATACCAACACTTTACCGCGATGTGTCCAATGCGGCCACAAATCTGGCATTGAGGTGCTGAATTTGAATGAGATTGCTGTTGATTTGGTCGTGAAAAATTTGGTTGAGATGACTGGCCTTTTTGTTGCATAGAATGATCAATAGTATTGTTGTTGTGAGACAGTATAGAGGATCGGTTTGTCCCAGAAGCAAACCCACGGCCATATTGAGTGCGAGCTTGATTTGCTGGAGCAAATCCACGTCCTCTAGAATTGAAAAATGAACCTTGATTTCTGCCTCGATATGATCCACGACCCCTTCCAAAATTTCGTTGACCAAAAAATGCAAGATTGGAATTGGGATTAAATCTCTCTTTTTCTTCATTAGTCACAGAACCATACCTCATGTCATAGCCTTGTAAGGCTAAGACAAATTGACTAAAAGTGGGAAATGGGGGTTTAGATAGCATGGTTGTGACAAACACATCATATTTTTTGCCAAGACAATGAGACAATTGCACAGTTTTATCTTCATCAGAAATTGGTTTCTGTATGGCTGCAAGATTATCACAAATAGATTTAAAATGAGTGAGATAATCACCTAAAGAAGTCGACTCTGGTTTGGGCATCTGAAGTTGGCGTTTTAACTGAACTTCTCTTTCTTTGGTTGCCTGAAGATAGGTTTCTTCAAGACAGCACCACACTTCACGTGCGGTATTTTGGCCAACAACGTGTCCAAGAGCTTCTTCTGACAATGTTCCAGTGATCCAACTTCGTTGCAGCAAATCTGTGGATTGCCATTCTTCATACTTAGGATTGGGCACTTCTTTATTTGACTCATCTGTTGTTGTTGCCTCGGGTGGACCATGGGTAAGATGGTTCATCAGTTTGAGGTTTTGGATCAATGGGAGAATGGTCATTCGCCATATAAGATAATTTTTGGAGTGGAGTTTAGCTGAGACTGCTGTGATAAGGTTATGCAAAATTGGACATAGAGAGGGTGAAGGATGTTGATGATTGAGCCATTTGTCTATGCGTGTTAAGAAATTTATGGGCCTAACTCATCCCATAAAACCGGCTTGATAGGAGAGGATTGCCCACTCTTATAAACATGCCCAAGGTCTTGTTCACACTCTCCCTCACATGCAGGCCAGTATTTTTTCTGGTTCTTGTCACGGGATAAGTAGTGCGGACCCATTCGTCCTTGTGGTAGGCTCTGATACCATAAAGAAAATGAGAAGATTGGTTTAGAAATGACAAAGAGCTACTCAAAAACATGAGTTGCTTTAGCCATATATTTCTTCTATATATTGACGAGAGATACAAAAGGAAAAACATCCACTACATGGCATGTGTGTGTAGATTAAGGAAATCCTTAATCTACAACGGTACAATTTTTACTATAGAGGAAAGTCTGCAACGGTAACACTAGATCCTTTAGGAAAGTCCATAATACAAAGGAGAATGTAATCTTTTCTTGTAGCAGGTCCATACGTTCACATTAGTATTGAACATTATCTTCAACGGTAACTTGAGCACATATAGGTTTCCCCCTCCCTGTTTTCCCCTTGATTGAATAGAAAAAAAAAAAAAAAAAAAAAAAAAAAAAAAAAAAAAAAACCTTGAGCACATATAGAAATATCTTCACAAATCCATACCAGTTATGGTATGTCTTCACACGGCTACACCATATAGAATATCTAGGTCCATCAATTACCATCAATTATGGAATATCTTCAACACTCTCTTCAATGGTTGTCCCCACATGTCACACACAATTAATCTCTTCTCCATAATTTTTGTGCATCTCAATATGCAATAGAATCTTTTAATTCTTTGGCTTTATCAGTTGTTAATTAGAGCCGCCACTGCAGCGTTGCTACCGAGCTCGTTAACAATGACCTTCTTATCAATAAGCAAAGCCACATCTTTTTCAGTGTCGATAAGATAGTCCAACAGCACAACATAGTTGTAGATGTAAGCATTAAATGGATAATGGCATTGCTCCAGGGCCATGAGGTTTCGGAGAAGACATTCAGTACGGTCCCCTACCGCAAAGCTTGGGACTTCCAAGAACGTTCCATACCCTCCAAGCATGGAAAGCATTTCAAGCATGGTAAGCAAGCCAAGAGCCATGACAAATTGAAGCACAGACAGCATTTCAAGCACTTATTCACAGGGAATGTTATGTCAAGTAAGCGTCTCTTTTCAACTGCTTTGAATTTCAATCCTGCTTCGTCAAGCTCAGTGGCACTACATAGATGATGCCAAGATCCTGTAGGCTTTAGCTTTGGTGAACAGAAAAGGTATCTTAGAAAATCTGTGAAATGTTTTACTTCCCCACCGATGTTGGACTCTTGCTGCTTATCATAAGGAAAAAAGTAACAATGCGAAAGCTTAAGAAATGGAGTTTCATGTTCTTGGTGATGGCTGAGGCAGGAAGAGTCATAGAAGGCAGACGTATATAGGTCCTCAAGAACAAAAAAAGGAAGCTGATTCTCAAGTAATATCAAGTCATGTTGTATACCAATTGCCAACCATGGTTTACTAAATATGTAATCCTTTTCTTTTTCACGTTTCCTCAGGAAGAGCTCAATTATGAAGATACCATCCAATAGAATCATGTTTACAAACTCTTTACTGTTGTGCGCAAAAGTCTCTGAATAGCAACGGTGGATTTTTACTTCGTTGTATTTAATGATCTTTAGAAGATCCTTCTGGCTCTTCCTGGTTCGATAACAGAAATCCCTCAAATATCTCAGTTTGTGCATTTCCATGTCCCTCAATTCTTCTCGGCGGTGATGAAATGGGCCAATTGAAACTAGCTTTGGAATGAAGGCTTCTTTGTTTACCTCACGAAGGTTCTTGGGAATTCTGTAGATACAACACTGAGGCCACTGAGCAGGCTCCAGGGGTAGTGGAATGTCAATGACCAACTAAACTATTTTTCCGTGTGGATGACTAGTGGTGGTGTAGGCCCTGTTTTCCATCCCTCAACTTGTTTTTCCTACTCACAGAGAAGCAACATACAGTAAGTAAGTGGCAATAGAATAGAAGAGAATCAAATGCAGTAAGTAAGTGGCAATAGAATAGAAGAGAATCAAATGCACAGCTTATTTCAATTGGGAGCATTGGCGCCTACGATGTCTATTCAGCACCCAACCCACACCCCCCCCCCCCCCTCCCAACAACATACTTATTTTTTTTTAAAAAAAAAAGAAAAATAATAATTTGGCTATTAAGGGGTGTACATACGAGACCGTTATTAATCGATAATAACCACTAACAACTACTAACCGCATGATATGACCGGATAACTATAAATAACCGCAACTGGATAACCGAATAACCGCCTTGGCCGGTTGCAGTTACCGGTTATAGGAATTTATATAACCGGATAATTGGTAACCAGTTTCATAATATATTATGTTAAATTACCACTTGTCCTAAAAGCTTAAGCTGATATGGAGATGTAAATTACAAGTGGTTCGATGTTAGACATCTACGTTCACCACTCTGAAAGGTCCTTAAAGCTACATTGTGTTCATTACTTTTTACTTTTTTTTTTTTGTCTACAATACAAAGATCATTATTTATAGGGTATAAAGTAAATACAAGTATGATAATCAAATAGATAATATTTTAATATCAACAAGATATGGAATATACAGAAACTATATTATGTTTTTCGTATATTCTAACATATTATATATATTTAAAATATATAAAAATTAATAATAATTAATTATAACCTAAAACGCCAGTATGGGTTCTTTTTATTATTCATTATCTTCTTAGAAAAAATGAGAAGTTGTATAAAAAAGAGAAATAGATATAGCTAATTTTCAGATTATGGATTTCTAGAGTCTCTTTTATTTAAAAGTTCGTAATATTATAGAAAATTAATAGTGAGAAATGCTAAACAGTGAATCTTATAAATGAGGGGCCAGAATGCTTTGCATGCCAAATAAATGGTGGGTAGGACCGGTAGACCTTGGTGGTAGCCTGGTAGGTTTCTAAATTTTTTTGGTCGCTGAATATTATATTTGTTCGATTTTATTTCAGATAATTTAATTTACTGTTAATTTAATATCATATAATCATATACATAAATTATGTTATATAGAATTTTTATGAAAAGTGGTTAAAGCAAATATCGGAGATGAGACAATTAATAACCAGTTTCAATAATAGTATAACCGTCAATTGTGATTATAGTTAAAAGTGAATAACCGTAATTACGTACAATCAGTTGTGTACTCCTACATGCCAATTTTGTCAAAGCAAATATTGGAGATGAGACAATTCAACTTGGCTGTAACATTTTCCGAAAAAATGATTTCAGTTAAAATATGTTTCAACAAATTGGAACGAAAGATCAACAAATATTTATTATATTTTTAATTCAATCATATAGGTATAAATATCAATGTAGAAATATATGAGAGAATAATAAAAGAGAAGAGAGTAGAAAGAGTCTCGAGAGAGTGGAATTAAGTAGAGAGATAGTGATAGGCTACATCCTTACTAGTTAATATACTGAATTATAGTATAACGTGTTACAATAATCTTTATAAATCGAAAACTTAAGAGTAATGAACAAAAAATTCTAGATTAAATAAGTTAGGGAATAAACCCTAAAAGAAAATATAATAATAAAAAAAATATGAAATATTCTAACAATCAAATTTAGGCAACTAAAGTGGTCGATTTTAACTTTTTAAAGTTTGGAAAATTTCACAAATATAGTGTAAGCTGGGAGGGATATAGTGTAGTTTGTCAAAATAAAAGATGTTTATTTGATAGATCTTTTGTTCTATAATTTAAGAATAATTCTTTATGTCCAATTCTCGTATTCAACTTTGTTTAATTTGTATAATGTGGCAAAGAAAAAAAAATTAAAAATTAAAAATTTACTTGTCACATTGGACAAGCTGAACAAAGTTAGACATAAAAATTGGACATGAAGTATTACTTATAATTTAATGCAATGTACTATTGGAACAAACAAGGCAGCTCTGTCTTTAGTATAACACATCACACTGGTTGGGATATATCATAGGAAATCTCCTGCAATGACATGAAACACTTCAAAGAAAACGAAATTTGTGTACATCAACCAATTAGTATATACCGATCGATAATATTCTTATCTGATCCATATATCTTATTATTACAAGATATATATTTATATACATATAATTTTGTTATTATTTTATGAATATATTGAATAACAAATGAAAATTTATATATATTATTTCTTGTGAACTTGTGAATACGTACTTGAATTTATTTAATTAATTTTTTTACAACGAATCCTATAATCAAGGTATTAACAAACTCGACTGGGTTATTAAAACAATTCTAAAAACTTCAATAAAAAAGTGTATAATAAAGTGAAACGAGAAAATAAGAACCTGCAAATTTCGCTTGCAAGAAATGCTTGTATTGCTTGATAGCACTAAAATTCTTCCACTAATTAGTTGCCAACACTCAGGGTTTTCTATCTTCTTTTTTTCTTTTTTATGTTCTATCTTCTTCTTGCACTTGTATTTATAGTACTCGATCTGTGGTTTGTCCCTGTCAATATATATCAAGCATCTTTATTATCTCTCTTCCTATCATAAAAATATGAAGGAAAAATATAAAATCAGTCTCTATGATTTTAACTAGTTGCAATTAGCTTAATTGGTTACAAAAATTGATTAGAAATTTCCAGTGGTAAGTAAGAAAAATTAAAAAAAAAAAACAAAAAAAAAGCTTTTGCCATCCAATTTTCATCGAAAATTTTTAACGAAAATTGTTAGAATGTCACGTTACTGCCAATCATATTGTAACAAGTATTATTTAAAAAAAAAAAAGAGAGATGGTGGTCCAGCCCCCACTTTTGACTAAATAGAAGGTACCCAAACTATCTATGTGATTTGGCCACTCTCATGACGGGTCAAATTGAGGGTGGTCAACCCACCCTAAATGGCCAAATAATAAAATCATATGCACTAATTTTGTGTTCTCTCCAAAGACACAAAGCACATCATGCATGCTTTTTGCGGAAGGACCAAAATATCCCTCTTCAATTGTCATGAGCTTTCCTGATAATCGTAAGGGAGATTTGTTTTATCACGATTTTCGAACTATGTCTGGGAAGGTGAAGAAAGTTATCAAATTTAATCAAATTAATCATTTTATTTTTCTATTCTTTGTTTCCAAGTAATTTGGATGATGCATCCCTCGCATTAAACAACGACGTATATAATAATTGAATAGAACCTGTGAGGTAGGAATAAGTATAAAAAGATAATTAAGAGTGAGAAAGATCCTCTCTTGTAGTCTTTTTCTTTCTTTCAATTAAAAAAAAAAAAGATAATTTTGATCTTTCAATATAAGAATCAGCTCCTCTTCAGTTGGATTCAACGGGAAAGGATCCAATTCCGTGAGGTGAAACTAGCTAGGCATAAACTTTGAGGCAATAGCCTTTTTAAATGTTAAAATATTTTTCTAAAAATATTGTTTTCTTTATGAAAAGAACTTTTCAAATTGATTTTTTACCTCCCTTAAAAGCTTTTTTTTTTTTTGATAGTTTTGCCTCTCTACTTAAAATTCTAATTTCACCCCTGCTGTGAGGTTGTCGATTATTTTATATGTTGTTGAAAAAAAAAATATGTGAATAATGAATTCCAGCCAATTAGAGGTAAATTTAGAGAGTTTAGAAAAAACGAAAAAGATATAAAAATCTATGAACACTAAACCAAGACCTGAAATTGAAAAAAATAAAAAAAAAAATTAATTTTTTTTTTTAAAAAACCAAGACCTGAAATTGTGTCAATTTTCTTTATTCTCTTTCTAAAATGACTACTTAATTAAATTTAAGTCCATCTTTCCCATATGTAATGCTTCATTTTCTAGTGATGGCATGGGAAGGTGAAGGTGATTGGAGGGGTAGATGATCTCATGCCTGACGCAATAGAAAAATGCTATGCTTTCAATTTTTTTATCCAACTCCATCCAATTTTGCATATGTGGCTTTTTTTATTATTTTTTTAAGAGTTTGTTTTTATATTTGTGGGGCCAATCTTTATTCACATATGCAAAGTTGAATGAAGTTAGATAAAAAAGTTGAACATGTAACATTCCTCGACCCAATATCTCGAACTCTAGACAGTCACATTTGAGTGATGTATGCATGCATGTCTTACCTCATTGTATGTATCATCGGATAAGACCAACCATGAACACATGCATTTCAAAATGAAGATAATGTTGCTGAGATCCAACTCAAATTCAAATACACGATAGTGATAGATTAAGATACGACTGCATGTGTAGTTACGTTTGAATTTTGAAAATGCAATCTAATTGTATAGCCTCCGCTACATGTACAAGCACGGGCTTTCATCAAGAATTGACGTAGCGAAAAATTTGGTAACACATGCAATTAGAAGCGAATGTGTTTTTTGATTAAAAGATAAAATAAGTTATAAGACTTAAAAGTAATGAAAACTCTACATATTATTTGAGAAATTATCAGATTTTATAATAATTCAATGGTTGTTGTTTACATTACAAAATCACCAAGGAAATTACAAAGAAATAGTAAGCCTAATCATAGTAGGCGGTAAGGAAATAACTACAATCCTAAAAAGGAAATGAAATAATTTCAATCCTAGAAAGGAAATGAAATAAATTCTTAATTGTAAATGATAACAAAATCAAAAAAAATATTTTGCTTGGTGATTACATTGAATAGGCAATTAATGCGTTAGCTGATTGCATCCTACATCGGTCTATCTTTCTTGAAAACAACTTCTCTTCGAATTAATTTCTGACTCCTCAGGTGAAAAATATTCAAAAATGTCTGCCTTACCTCTGTTGCTTTTTTTTTAATGTAAATTTTCATTTTTCTATTGATAACAATTCTTGAGTAAAAGCTTTTACAATCAAAAGCTAAGACAATAAGCCACAAGTTTCGATAACTATAGCCTAAAGCTATGAACTTATAAGTCATAGACAAAGACAAGCAAATATTTATGACATAATCTTCCGCACACCTATGTACAACTCCGATTATAGATCAGATCTGCAACAAACAGACAAATTCGAAGACATAGGCAGTCCAATTCACACCAACATTATTAAAACTCTCTCAACCCGAAAGCTAAGCGGCGTGGGAGAAAGAAGCGTAGGAGCCCCAAAACAAGGTGGAGGGGCACAAGAAGGGGAAAACTCTCTAAAAGTTTCAGATTTGGTTTTGGGAAACCAAAACCAAAACTTTCAAAAAGTAGATCCAGGGCCATGGATGACGGAGAAGGTAGAATCTGGCCATTGATGTTGGAGAAGACGTCGGCAAAACCTGCTATGCTCATCATGTGAGGAAGACAAGGAGAGGAGGAAATAGGGAAGAGATCCCTCCTCCCCCGGCCGTTGCTTTTTTTTGTTTATCTTTCTGAAGCGGCTAGCCCTACCTTACCTCTGTTGCTACATGAATGGATCAGAAGATATGTCCCTCGATGAGCTCTATGGGTATTTGTTAGCGCATGAGTTACCTATTAAAAAAAAAAAACTCGTCTCATGAAATTGGGCTGCATGGAACTTTCCTTCTCAAAATCATAGTCTAATTTATCTGTTTTCAATACGAAGTCTAAAGCAGTTTGCCATGCTTGTCAATTTGGAAGAAGTCACATACTTCCTTTTCATTTATCTTTGTCTGTCTCTAACGGTAGACCTCTAGATTTATTGTTTACTGATGTATAGGTCCTGTTAGAATATATATTATATTATTATATTTTCATTCTAGGGTTTATTCTCTGTCTAATACCGAACCACCCGTTATTTCCTGTATCTCTTTCTCTCTCTTACTTTCGCTCTTATTTACATATTTTAGTATTCCGCATATATTTCTACATAGTATCAGAGCCATCTTCTTGTGGCCTTCAATAAACGTCTTTGACATTTTTTGGTGTTTTCCACACGCCGTCAGTTTCAGTGCCATAAGTTTTTTGTCCTCTCAGCCATATGCCCCCACACTCAGCAACTCACCTCGATCTTCCCACCACTTAATAGATCGGCCGCCGAAGGTTCTAGATCCGCCAAGATCAGCAAAAATGACTCAGTCACGCGCCCCCACGTGCCGCCATTGGATCCTGCCACCGCCTTCACGCGCCGCTACTGTTCCTGTTTTCTTCCAAATTAAACCACCACAAAAAGTGGTTCTCCAACCCCAGATCGGTGGATTTGGAAAATTTGGATCCTGTACAGAGGCGGATGCACTCCAACGCGCCTCTTGAAGTCGCGCCGTCGTTTCCACGCGCCTCCCATGTTTCCACGTGCCTGCACGCGCCGAACAGTTCCACCGCGCCACTTTTTCACCTGCCATGCGCTTTCACGCGCCAAAAGGATCCAACGTGTGGATTACAAGCGCTACATGACTCCACTACGCGTTCAGATCCGGTTCAGTCAAATCGGATCTCAACATACCGGTTCAGTCCGGTTTCACTTTTTTCATGCGGATTCTTTCTGGATCAGTGTATTTTTCACCCGGTTTAGACCGGTTTCATTGCCTCTTCACCCCTGTTGCAACGGTTCAGTCCGGTTTCAACCATTTTTGACCTGGTTCAGCAGGTTCAGCCCCTTTTCAAGATTTAAAAAAAAAAAAAAGAAGAAGAAGAAGAAGAAGTTTGTTAATCCCTTTTTGGAAGTTTGGCATGTAGGTTCATATTCGACCTCATGTTGGTGCAATTTTGTAGCCTCCGGTTCCATTGCGAGATGATCCGATTTAACTTGGCTTCACTGCAATTTTATCCGATTCCATTGTGATATGAGTCGGTTGAATTCAGTTCCACTGTGACATGATTCGATTTAATTTGGTTCCACTGCGACATGATCCGGTTCAACTCGATTTCACTGCAATTTTATCCGATTTTGTTGTGATATGCGACGCAATTCATTGGTGAATCTTGGCACAATGTGGTTTGGCCCCTCACAGGATTTGACAGCTAGTTTCTGTTACTCCTTCCATTATTGTTAGTTGCGGCTTTGAGTCTTTTCAATGGAATGTCTTCGTTTTTAGGCCGTAGCACAATGTGGTTTGGCATCTGATGGGATTTGACAGCTAGTTTCCATTACTTCTTCTACCATTGTTAGTTGCAGTTTTGGGTCTTTTAACGGATTATTTCCGTTTTCAGGTCGTCACTTTCAGCCTTTCTCGCCAGCACCGCTTTAATCCAACTACCGACTTTGGCTGCATTTATATTTCGTTTCTATTTTTAAACTCAAGGTTTCAGAATCTTCCACCTTGAGTTTGAGGGAGGATGTTAGAATATATATTATATTATTATATTTTCATTATAGGGTTTATTTCCTTTTCTTAGTCTACTAGGTTTACTTGTACACTACTCATAGTTTCTCTATAAATAGAGGCCTCTGTAATAGTTTAGTAATCAAGTTAATGAGCACAATGTAGCTCTAAGGGCCATTCAGAGTGGTGAATGTAGGTTTCTAACATCGAACTACCTGTAATTCTCTATATCTCTTTCTCTCTTTTACTTTCGCTCATATTTACATATTTTTATATTCCGCATATATTTCTAGAGGTCCTTCCTTTTCATTTCACTACTGTACCTTGCTTTTACTAAGAATTTTGCGGTACTTGAAACACACCATGGAATATGGTCTTTTAATTCGAAGTCATCCCACTGCCTGTCTTCAAGGTTTCCATATGCTGAGTACTAGACGGGGTGTCCTGATGATCATGGGTCAACAAGTCAGAAAAATGTTTTTCGTCAAAGGATAGAGGGTGAATACCGTGCCATTGCAAATGCCTTCACCAATTATGTGGCGTGATAACATCAGCGCCACGTATCTCAAGGCCAATTCTTTTTTCATGCGAGAACAAAACACATAGAAATAGACTATCACTTTATGCGTGATCTAATTGCCTCTCGCAAACTCGTGGTTCAATTTATCTACTCTAATTAAGGACCAGCTGGCTGACACGTTCACTAAAACTATAGTATCTATGAAATTTTGCTCTCTCCGGGACAACATCAGCGTCGGAGTCCTCCCGTTGTTGTGGAGGGGACGTATTGTGGCATCTTCGGATTAGACCAACCATGAGCAGATTTCAAATGAAGATAACGTTGATGATTCAAGATTAGCAACTCTAAATCAAATACACGATGGTGATATTAGTTACGTTTGAATTCAGCTCCCATCTTGATTATGGGAAGCACAATCCAACGTTTCTACATTTAAATCTCTTTAGTATGGGACCAGCACTCTGTACGTTTGGTTGGAGAGTGTCATTTCAACACCAAATATTTGCATCCTAAAAACTGAGGCAAATTTCACCACCTCGATTCAGTGCTAAGACAAATCCAAAAATACCTAGTCAAAATGGTAATAATGACGGCATTTGGAAAATACACTGTCATGTAAGTCTGTATTTGAGTGGAGTAATAAATGTTTAAGTTTGGCTATTTAATTTTATTTTGAACTTTAGTTGAGCTCTTAACTTATCCATTTATTATATAAAAGAAATATTACGATTGTTTATCTTTTCGTAAATTCATACTAATAATTAATTAATTAATTATTGTTAAAACTTTTTAATTTAAATTAATTAAATAAATTAACTTGAATCTTAAATAATTTAATATCGAATTTATATGTATGAATATAAAATAATTATGCACATCCACAAACACGTATGTGCACACACACAAATATATCCACACATACTTACAAACAGACTCATGTAAACACAAATATTTAAAACTAAATTCACAACAACAATAATTCAAGTTATATCTATCATATTAGGAAGAGAATTCTCTTTTACTTAAGATGTTTTTCTTACAAAATTAAAATAATACTAAAATAAATTGTAAAAATAAAGCTATACGAATTTATACAAGTCAAGCTGAATTTATACAAATATGTCTCGTTTAATATTTGAATATATTATTGTGTTTACGAATGAATCATTTATCATTTGATATGAAATCAAATCAAATTTAACCAAGCCGAATTCACGAACGGCTAAACTCATCTTACACCTCCCTTGTTAGGTAGTGCTACTAGACTTTCCTAGTGTCTAACAAGACCTTTTCGATAACATTGCTTTTTAACGCAATATAATATATTTACTCGGTGTAATAGACCGCAATTACGATAAATAATATGAAATAATCATCCATAAGAATACCGAAATTTATGTAGTTTGCTCAATGCATGTAAAATATGTCCACAGGCCACAGTCACAAAAAGATTCGTTAGCCAAAAATGAAGAACAAAGATATTAAAATAAGACCACTCAAAACTCAAAGTTTTACTTAAAAATAAAATAAAATAATAAAAATAAAAATAAAAACTCAAAGTTTAAACCTAAATTTCACTCTCGCCACAAATAACAATTCTTTCCCGAGAAAACAAAAGGTAAAACCTTCACTTTTATTGGGATAAGCGGCAATGAGCAGTTCTTTCTTTTTTTCTTGTTTTTTTTCCTTGTCTTACAGTCGCACATTCTCCCTTGTTTTTGGTGTGAGCAAACAATTTCTCCTCTCGTTTTTTTCGTGCGGGCCGTCAAACGAAGAAGGGTTTATTCAAAATATTTTTTGACAAAAAATATTTTTTAAAAAATATTTTTTTAAAAAAATTTTAAGATATTTTACTTCATAAAAAAATATTTTTTAGATTTTAGTACGTATAAAAAATCACAAGTATTTTTTATATTTTTATTCAATCATATTAAACTATAAAAATTAATTTTTATTTACCACATAAAAATAAAAATATGATTAATTCTTTTTTTAAAAAAAAAAAAATTAATCTAAAACATTGAGTTCTAATGAAGTTTTAGCGGTGTCCCGACTGGGTCCGGTTGAGGCCCCAAAATGGTCCTAAAGGAGTCACAATGAGGTTCGCGCGGCGAGGTCATAGCGGTGAAAAAGCGGTTAATGTAATTTGCTAACCACTTTCGCACCGCCTTAGACGGTTAGCAGTTATTTTATAACTCCTGATTAGCAATTATTAAACCTACAGCTGCTCCGCGATAATCGCTTGTAAAGGTTGGACTTTTTTCGGCCTATTTTGAGTATTGGACCTAGTTTTTGGGCTCACTCTAAACCTTTTTGGCCTTTTTTTTTTTTAAAAAAAAAAAACACACTTTTCAGGGCTTTTTAGGCCTGAATCAGGCCAGATAGATTAGAAGCCAATTTAGCTAAGCCTATGGAAAATCAAAGCTAACTAGAAATTGAGAACTGGCAAAAAAAAAATAGAGAACTTAACACATCATTTTCTCTCTTTTCTTTGAACAACAATATCTGAATGTTCCGAGAGAACCCAGTATTTCCCGGGAAAAAAAAAAATCAACCAACTACAGGCCTAGGTGAAGGGCGGCATCAATTTTGACGTATCAAACTGCATAATCATTCTTTAACCAAATGAACATTTATATTTCTAAACTAATAGTAAGATTACAACAGTTTTCTGGGATTGCATACATATGTCTTACTTTCCAATTGTTTTATGTTATTCTGTTCATGAAGTATTTCTACATATTGGAACTTCTTGCATAAAAATTTCATGCAAAAATGTGGACAACCATGGATCACTATTCTTATAAAACATAAATATATATATATATATATATACTATATATATATATATAATAATATATATAATATATATATAGACATGGCGCTATTTGTTTAAGGTAATGCTTTATTGTGTCAGTTTATAACACAGGTCTGAGTGTTTTATTATACCATTTTTTTTTTTTCATGTTTTCATGCATGTTGGCCCCTATTACTAAGAATTTCTGGTTTCCTGATGTATTGATATGCTACTCATATCTCTCACTTTCAATGATATAGAAACAAATTATATACTTATGACATGTAAAGTTACTCTTCTCTGAATATACTGGTTGGAGTTTATCATTTAGAGTAATTAAAGTTAAAATTTTCTCACTTATATTTGTGATTAATGAAGGTACCATAGAAGATGATTCTTTAACTTGGTAGATTACATGGGAAATAAGATCAAGGTTCATTGCTTATGGGAGATTTCGAAAAAAACAAGTGAGAATGTTGTGTTATGCAACAATTGAGATGTTGATCATATAATTGTATAGGTTTGGTTGTTTGTTTATGTAATTTGCAAGCATTCTTTTTTTGGGTTTGTTGTATTACTGGTTGTTATGAGATTTGGTGTATTTGCTGGTTTTCAAACAATGTATCTTTTTGGTTGTTCTGAGTTTTGATGTAGGAATCATGTGCTCTGTAGTGTATTTGGTATATATACTCTTTTAAGTGAGTTTTTGTAATGATTTTTTTTTTTAATTTTATAAAATGATTAATATTTTATTTGATTGAAAAACATGTTTTAGCAAATGGTTATACATTATGTTTTTTTAATGTGCCATAATTAGTGCAAATTAAAGCAATTGCAAAAACGGAAAAAAAAAATCAACGACGACTTTCAGAGTCATTGCTATAAGTCATCAATGACTTTGCTATAATGGTATATCAGCAATGACTACAAGTCATTGCTGATATACCATTATCAGCAACGACGTTGTCGTGAGGGTTCTTCTCCTATTAGCAACGACATTAATTTTTATTAGCAATGACTTTTATGGTTGTTGATTAAGAGTTAACAGCAACGACATATGTCGTTGCTGATGAGCATCTGTGACGAATTTATACAACGACTTATTAGCTAGCAACAACATGTTGTTGCTAAAAGTCATTAGCAACGACTTCGGCACTTTTAACGACAAAATGTTGCTTCTATAGACGAAATTTCTTGTAATAAAAAGTTGTTGCTAAAAGTTATTAGCAACGACTTTGGCACTTTTAACAACGACAAAATGTCGCTTCTATAGACAAAATTTATTGTAATGTTTTTATTAGAAAAATAAAAATAAAGGAGAGAATGAGAGGAAAAGGCCCAAATTAAGTGAGAAACTGATCATATTATGACACTTGCATTATTCAAAAAGGCAAACTTTACTTACAAAAAGAAAAAAGCAAACTTGAAAATGAAAGGACTCATACATAAGTCTGCGGTGTCACCACCGGGTCCAAATTAATAGACCTAGCGAGACATAATTTGGTAGTGGAGACCTTTTCTTTTTTTTTTTTTTTTTTTTTTCTCTTTTTTGTTTCTCCTTGTCTTTACACTGTGAAGAGAGATAATGTTTGATTCTGTTGGTTGATGGAGGGTGGCCCATTGTGATGGATCCACACTATGTGATCATTGGATCAGGATTCATACAAAAATGGATTAGGATTCTAGAGAATCGTGGATGTAATTTTTTAAGCACAATCTTTTGCCATTATGGGATTATATATATATATTAATATACATTTTTTTTTTCTATTCATATATATTATTATAGATTGCATAGACATGTCTTCGTTGCAAAATTATTTATTTATTTAATTTTTTTTCTTATACAAGATATTTGGCTTTATTCTTTGTAGTATGATAATATTTTGAGCATAAAGGCCAAAGCCTAAAGGTTCAGTAACTAAATTTTAAGTTTACTGTCTCGCACCACTTTTAATATTAAACAATTAAATTATAGACTTCGCCTTAATAATTGGTTAAAGAGAAAGTTTGCATGTGGTGAAACACGTGAGTAGTCCTCTATCCTCCAATGGGGAAATGGTACCATTTTCTTTTAAGTGTAGCATCCTGCTCTTACAATTACGTAACATATGCATACATCACTCTATTTATCATTGTGGCCTACCTTCACTAACCATTAAATGTGAAAGATGGACCTACATATGTGGTATTATTAGAGAGAGAAGATAGATGATACAATAATTGGACATCTGCATGGATTTGATTCGTTGCTTTCTAAACAATGGAGCTCTCACTATTTTATCCCTTGGCAGGAAGTGACAATTCTTCTTTATACAAGATATAGAAATATTAGAAATATCATGATCAGTAGCCTAGCTAACAATTTCCCTTTTTGTATTTCTTTTAATACAAGTCAAGCACCATTCGATTTCCAGGGAAACAAAAATCAAATACAAAATAAAATGAGTTTAGGCTCTGATCGGTAATATATTGTGGAAAGTATTTTTTGTTTTTATTTGAAAAAACGTTCTCATGTGATATAAAAGTGAAAATTATTTTAGAAAAAACTTTACCTAACCTCATAAACTTTTATCACTTTTACAATCATTTATTTATAGTTCAAAAACTTTTAATTTTGTGTATTCAACTTTAAAAAATTTACAATGTTACCCATCCACTAACATTTAGGTTAAATCCTAATGAAGAAAGTTGAAATATCTAAAATACTCTTATTTAAAAGTATTTTTAAAAAAAAAATAAAAAAGAAAGAAAAGAAAAAATTTACTGCTAGACTGAGCCATGGCCAAGCCATGGGTTCCATGTTTTGTTTTTTAGAATTTGTAATTACTTAAAAATTAAACAGTTTTAAATACACGAGTCTAAGGAATATTTTATCTATACTCCATCCAATTTAACTCTAAAACCTAACGATATAAGTGACATTATAAATTTTTAAATTTGGATAAACTAAATTTACAGTTTTGATCTTTAAGGAGCTGATTGCAAAAGTGATGAAAGTTTATAAAAATAAACATATGAGATAAAAATAAAAATTGTAACAAACGAAAATTGCTTGAAGCTTGAAGCTTGATAACCCTATTGACATTTCTATCAAGCTCATGTGTAATTAATTAATAAAGTTGAGGATTTTGTTTTGAACCATTCATTTTGCAAAAGCATGACGTGCTTTGTGTGAGACTTTTCGCATTGACCGGGAAAGACCACACGAATTATATATATATATATATATATATATATACACACATGTGTGCAAGCGGAAGAGAGGACATATTATGAGCAAGAAATTAAGCGAGGTATTCTGGAGCTCTCGATCCCTTCTCTGTTTTCAGTTGTTATCCAGAAAAAATAAATAAATAAATTTTAAAAAAAAAAATAAAAAATAAAAAATGCATATCATGGATTGGGTAGCGATATTTACAGGTTCTTTACTGTCTATTTCACTTTATTATGTAGTTTTTAATGAATTTCCTAAACCAAGGATGTTAATTGGTATCCTATGTTTGTGTGAAAACTTCGAATAGTAATACATTAAACTTGGGCATAAGATTATTGAACGTGAATCCTGTTACCACGACATCTATCAACGGCTTAATGAGCACTATGATAACTCTTGGAACCGTCTCATGGCATCCCTGACAAGTGTCTATTTTCGCGATTTCTGGAGAGGCACTGCAACTGTTGCTGGAATTCTGGTCCTGGGTTTCACTTTCGGGAACTTTCTTAGACCTTTTGTCATGAAGCATTGAAATATATGTGATTTGGTGTTTGTGGGTGTGCTTTGCTATGTTTAAGGTTCTGACTTTAAACATTTACTCCGTAATTTACTTTCCATTTATGAATTCTTTCTTAATAGCTCAAAATTTTCCCAAGCCAGATAACCTTAAATTGAAATAGTTTTAAATTGACATTTTCCCTACTAAATATTTATTAACCCAAAGAAGTTAAATTAAATTTTTTTTTTTCTTTTCATATGTAACTATTTTTTATGAAGTTTCAACAGCTCAACAAGATAATTAAGTGTCCTAAAATGGTAACTAACCTTCCAAAGAAGAAATGGTCCCACTTTTATGGCTGCTCTACATTTATTTTTTACAAAAATCTCAAAGAGGCTATATCAGACAAGGTATTTATTTGATCTCTTGGTTTCTGTTTTCCATAAATCAAGTTCTTGTTTCCTGCTTTTGATCATGCATGTAATATGTAATTGAAAGTAAGAATGAGTTTTAAATTTTTTGTACTAGAAAAAAAAAATTAAAAAATTGTTTGCTAATAATTTTGAAAGAATAAGTTGATTTTTTTTTTAAAAAAAATTATTAGAGAAAGAAAAATAAAGGAGAAGATGAGAGCAATAGGCCCAAATTAAGTAAGAACTGATCATATTTGACACTTGCATTATTCGAAAAAGCAAACTTTACTCACAAAAAAAAAACAACCAAGAAAAAGAAAAGAAAAAGCAAAGTTGAAAATGAAAGGAGACTGGACATAAGTCGCGGTGTCACCACCAGGTCCAAATCAATAGACCTAGCGAGACATCATTTGGTAGTGGAGACCTTTTTTCTTGGTTTTTTCTCTGTTTTTTTTTTCCCCGTGTCTTTACACAGTGAAAAAAGATAACGTTTGATTTTGTTGGTTGACGGAGGGTGGCCAATTGTGATGTGATCATTGGATTAGGATTCATACAAAAATGGATTAGGATTCAAGAAAATCGTGGAAGTAATTTTTTAAGCACAATCTTTTGACGGGGTGGCTGTGACCCTCCCTTGTAATTCTCCTCCTTCCTTGTTTTCCCTGGTTTGAATAGAACCAAAAAACAAAAAAAAAAAAAAAAGCACAATCTTTTAACATTATGGGATATATATATATTGCATATGTTTAACATCGAATCAACTTTATTCCTCTTTTCCACTTTTGTTATTATTTTAATATTTTATATTTTTGCATATATTTCTATATGTTGAGACATGTCTTTGTTGCACATTTTTTGCATGCTGAAACACGTGAGCTGTGGGGTCCTCCGTCCACCTAATAAGGGGGGAAATGGTACCATTTTCTTTGAGCGTAGCATGCATCCAGCTCTTAGGGAAAAAAACATCAAAAAAAAAAAATCTGCCTGAGACAATTACGTAACATATGCATACATCACTCTATGGATCATGTGAAAGATGGACCTACATATAATGTATTATTAGAGAGAGAAGAGACATGATACAATTAATAAATTCGACATCTGCATGGATTTGATTTGTTGCTTTCTAAAAAATGGAGCTCTCACAATTTTATCCCTTGGCAGGAAGTGACGTTTCTTCTTTATACAAGATAAAGAAATATGAGAAATATCAGTAGCCAAGCACCATTAGATTTCCAGGTAAACAAAAATATGAGAAATATCAGTAGCCTAGCTAACAATTGCCCTTTTTTGTATTTCTTTTAATACAAGTCAAGCACCATTAGATTTCCAGGTAAACAAAAATTTCTTTATTTTTTGTTTTTATTTGAAAATATGGTCTAATGTGATATAAAAGTCAAAATTATTTTTAGGAAAAATTTTACTTAATTCTCTTAACTCTTATTGTTTTTACAATTATTTATCTAAAGCTAAAAAATTTTCAATTTAATGCATTCAACTTTAAAAAATTAATAATGTCACATATCCGTTAAGATTTCTATTAACGGAAGAAGACAAAATATCTAAAATACCCTTGTTTAAAAGTAATTTTTTTTAAAGAAAAAGAAAAAATTTGTTGTGGGCTTAGCCACGGCCAAGCCGTGGGTTCCATTTTTTTTAGATTTTTCAAAGGATGAGTTCTTTGGATCGCTTTCCCTGCTTCACTCTCTCATGGCTCTTCTCTTGCTTAGCATGCTTGAAATCCGTTTGTTGTTTAAGCGCGTGCAGTGTTTGATGAAAGTACCACAACTTGTGATAGATGACCATAGTGAACCTCTTTTCCGAAATCTCATGGCCCTGGAGCAGTGTTATTATCCAATAGACACCTACATCTGCAATTATGTTTTGCTGTTGGTTGACGGAGGGTGATCATTGGTTTAGGATTCTAGAAAATCATGAATGTAATTTTTTAAGCACAATCTTTTGCCATTATGGGATTATATATATAGTTGCATCTGTTGAGACATGTCTTCGTTGCATTGTGCATGCGGTGAAACACGTGAGTCGGGTCCTCCGTCCTCCTCTGGGAGAAATGGTACCATTTTCTTTAATTGTAGCATCCAGCTCTGAGGGAAAAAAAAAACAAAAAAACAAAAAAAAATTCTGCCTCATACAATTACGTAACATATGCATACATCACTCTATTGATCAGTGAGACCTACCCTCACTAACCATTAAATGTGAAAGATGGATTATTATATATACGGTAGGATATGGCTTGAGTGCTGTAAGAGCACTTAACCCTTAAAAAAGTACAGTTTGAGTGCTATTATAGCACCTAAGCTGTATCCTATATGGTAGGATACGGCTTGGGTGCTGTAACAGCATCCAAGCTATACTTTTTCAAGGGTTGGGATTGATTTTTCAAGGGATTTGATTCGTTGCTTTCTAAACAATGGAGGCTGGAGCTCTCACAATTCTATCCCTTGCCAGGAAGTGACAATTCTTTTTTATAAAAGATATAGAAATATTAGAAGGGTAAATATATGATAAATCTTTGGTTAAGAGTGTCATATTTTTTTACTCCATCAATTTTTAATTTTAGAAATAAGGTTAATCAATATTAGCATTTTTTAAATTAATCCCTTCGTCAGTCTGCTGTCTCAAAAAAAACTGAGGTCGTTAGTCACTTGGACCAAAACAACATCGTTTTCGGTTTAAAATATTTTTCCTAATAATAATAATTTTTTTAACCTAATAATAATAATAATTAAAAAAAAAATTAAAAAAAAAAGAAAAGAAATGAAGAAGTGGCTCGGCAGCTACCCCCATGGTTGGGGGTGGCCTGCGAGCCACCCCAAAGGTGGCTAGGGTGGCCGTGTGCCACCTTTAGCCACCCCAGCGGAGGGGGTGGCTGTCGAGTCACCCCCAAGGTTGGGGGTGGCTTGAACACACCCCAGGGTTGGGGGTGGCATGTGAGCAACCCCCCAACGCATGGGGGTGGCTCACGAGCCACGCCAACCACCTGGGGGTGGCGCAAGTCACCCCCATGGTGGGTTGGGGTGGCCGCGAGCCCCCCCCAACGCGAGGGTGGCTCACGAGTTACGCCCAACCACTTGGGGGTGGTCGCAAGCCACCCCAAAGGTGGACGAAAGTGGCGATTCAGCACCCCAGCCACCTCTGGGGTGGCTCGCAGGTCACCCCCAACCCTAGGGGTGCGTTCGAGCCACCCCCATGGTAGGTTGAGGGTGGCTCGCAAGCCACCCCCAACCACCTGGGGTGGTCGTGAGCCACACTAGAGGTGGACGGAAGTGGCAATCCGCCACCCCAGCCCACTCTAAGGTGGCTCGTAGCCACTCCCAACCATGGGGTGCGTTTGAGCCACCCCCATGGTGGGTTGGGGGTGGCTTGCGGCCACCGCGAGCCAACCCAGAGGAGGACGAAGGTAGTGATCCGCCACCTCAGCCACGTCTGGGGTGGCTCGCAGGCCACCCCCAACCTTGGGGGTGCATTCAAGCCACCCCCATGGTGGGTTGGGGGTGGCTCGCAAGCCACCCCCAACCTTGGGAGCGCGTTCGAGCCACTCCCAGCCAAAAAAATTTGCAATGTTACCCGCCTATTAAGATTTTCTGTTAAATCCTAACGAATGAAATTAAAATACCTAAAATACCCATGTTTAACTGTTGGGCTGAGCCACAGCCAAGCCGTCGGTTCCATTTTTTTTTTTAGAATTTTTTAATTATTTAAAAGTTAAATAATTTTTGAATACAGGAATATAAGAAACATTTCACCTATTCTCCATCTGATTTAACCTCAAAACCTAACAGTATGAGTGACATTATAAATTTGTTAAAGTCGGAGAGTTTTTGAACTTTAGGGAGCTGATTACAAGATCGGTCAAAGTTTAGAAGGGTTAACTAAAATTTTCCTTATTTTTATGTTTTTTTTTAAATGTTTTATGTGTGAATTATTCGTTAATATTTTTGTTTCTAGAAGAACAAACAAAAGATAGGAAAATAAAAATTTTAACAAACGAAAATTGCTTTAAGCTTGATAACCCTACTGACATTTCTACCACGCTCATGGGTGATAAATTTGAGTAGTTTGAAGGTTAGTTGAGAAGGGATATTTTGAACCATTCATTTTGCAAAAGCATGATGTGCTTTGTGTGAGACTTTTAACATTGACCGGGAAAGACCACACGAACTCTCTATATATATTATATATATATACACATGGGTGCAAGCGGAAGAGAGGACATATTATGAGTAAGAAATTAAGCGAGAGAAACCCTGAGTGTTGGAATTGAAGAGGAGGAATTCTGGACCTCTCAAGCAATACATATGGATAAAGTGCTACCGGATTTTCCAGGTTCCTTAACTGTCCATTTCACTTTATTATCTAGTTTTTGATAAGATGTTTTAAGAATTTCTTTAATGGTGGAATTGGATTTTATTTATACACTACTGGATTTCCTAAAGCAGGGGCCTGCTTGCTTTTTATTCATACACTGCATGGATTTCTAAATTTACAAATTTATGTTCAAGTTCATACTCGGATCCAATTCATGACTTCAAGATATAACATGTTAGAATATAAATTAACCATGTTTTACCGTCTTAAACTTTTAGAACAAGTAGTAATTTAACGCTTGGTATCCCGTGTTTGTGTGAAAATGACGTTGGGAAGAACTAAGATGTTTGGAATTGGGGAGAAAGTAAAAGATACATGCATAAATAAAATAAACCAACACTGCTGTTGATCTTCTCCAGTTCTCCTGCATCAACTTTGAAAACTAATACATTTTTATTGTGATTATGTTATTAGTTATAGATGGGATGGAAAACAATAAGTCCTGCTCGGCAGCTGGTGAATCCAATGGAAAAGAAGAAAAAGGCAAGGAGTTAGTCATTAACATTCCACTGATCTATGAACCTGCACGGCGGCCTGAGTGCTGCATCTACAGGGTTCCCAACAAACTTCGTGATGTAAACAAAGAAGCCTACACTCCTAAGTTAGTTTCAATCGGCCCATTTCATCACGGTCTAGAAGAATTGAAGGGCATGGAAAGGAAAAAACAGATATATTTTACGGAATTCTGTTCTCGGCGTGGGAAGAGCCAGAATGATCTTGCAAGCATCATTGTAAAAAAAGAAGAAAAAATCCGCCATAACTATTCAGATACCTTTGATGATCAATTCGACAACCAAAAGTTTGTGGAAATAATTCTACTGGATGCTATCTTTATCATTGAGCTCTTCCTGAGGAATTCTGAAGGCCAAAAACAAGATTATATATTAGGTAACGCATGGCTGGAATCGCACATAAAGCAGGACTTGATATTACTGGAGAATCAACTTCCGTTTAAGATTCTCAAAAAGTTGTACAAGTCTGCCTTCGATGGAAAAGTAGTTACTCCCTTTTTTGAGCTTGCCTGCCAGTTCTTCTTCTCGGAAAACGAACGAAAACGACCCATGGACAAGAAAGTAAAACATTTCACTGATTTGCACAGAACGTTTCACTGTGGTACGAACCAAAAATCTAATACCAAAAAAGGTACTGAGCATTTAAGATACACAGCCACAAAGCTTGACGAGGCAGGATTGCAGTTCGAAGCATTAGTTGACGTAGATCAAGATTTGTGTAAGAGATCCTTACTCGACATAGAGTTCTATAAGCATGAGTGCTTGGATCGCTTTCCCTGCTTCAATCTCTCATGGCTCTTCTCTTGCTTACCGTGCCTGAAATCCTTTCGTTGCTTTAAGCCCGTGCAGTGTTTGATGAAAGTCCCACAACTTGTGATAGACAATCATACTGAACCTCTTTTCCGAAACCTCATGGCCCTGGAGCAGTGTCATTATCCAACAGACACGTACATCTGCAATTATGTTTTGCTGTTGGATTCTCTAATCACCACAAAAACAGATGTGTGTTTGCTTGTTGAAAAGAAGGTGATTGACAACAGGCGCGGTAGCAGCGAAGCAGTGACTACTCTGGTCAACAAACTTGGGCATCAGATTATTGAAAATGAATCCTGTTACCACGACATCTATCAACGGCTTAATGAGCACTGTGATAACTCTTGGAACCGTCTCGTGGCATCCCTGACAAGCGTGTATTTCCGCGATTTCTGGAGAGGCACTGCAACTATTGCTGGAATTCTGGTCCTGGGTTTCACTTTTGGGAACTTCCTTAGGCCTTTTGTCATGAAGCATTGAAACATTTGTGATTTAGTACTGTTTATGGGTGTGCTTTGCTTTTAGCTTTCTAATGGATTGCATCTCAACTTTGTAATCAGTTTTAGCTTCTGATATGCTCTCTTATTAGACACTATACAGTCTGTATTTCTGAAATTATAATTTCATGCTTTATTATTAGCACTATGTCCTATGACACATCATCCTAATGTTATTAGTATTACATAATTTTTTATAGACTTGAGTTTTTAAACTATATGTTGATTTAAACATTGTATTAGAACAAAAATTTTAACTTTAAATATTGTTTTTCATGATTTACCTCTCATTTATAAATTCTTTCTTGCTTTATTCTTCTGAAGGTGGGAAAAAATGAACCAGAATAGAAGACTCAAAATTTTCCCTAGCCATATAGCCTTAAATTTTTATTTTTTTTTATTTTTTTTATTATTATTATTTTTTTTATAAGCAATATGGGAAAAAGGGAAAAAGATCAAGGTAGATCATGTCCACTCTTGATTCGTATAGCTGAGAGAAAGGGGAGAGAGGTGGGAATGCTTCCATAAACATTATGAGAGCGGCCCATTTGGCAACTAAATGTGCCCGGAGATTGATACTCCTAGAAACCTTGGTCGCAGACCAAGAAGAAAAAGAAGACAAAAGAAAAATTACATCTGCAATAATATCTCTAGACGACCATTCAGTACAATAGTTGGGATTATTCAAAGCTGTGATGGTTATCAGAGAATCACCTTCTAAGATTAAACTTGATGAAGGATAAAACCTGGATTGCCGAAGGCTTTAAAAAAATTTCGTAAACTTAACATTTTTGGTAGAACATAAACCCCAAGTTGCATTTGGAAAAGAAATCATAAAAATAATGCATTTCATCTGCTCTGCTGTTTAAATTGGGATTAATTTATTTAAAATTAGTGAAAAATTGTAGTTTCTCCTATTCAAAAAGAGTTACTCATATTTTATCTCGCGTCACAATTCAACCTTAAATACCTATCATACATANACAAAAGAAAAATTACATCTGCAATAATATCTCTAGACGACCATTCAGTACAATAGTTGGGATTATTCAAAGCTGTGATGGTTATCAGAGAATCACCTTCTAAGATTAAACTTGATGAAGGATAAAACCTGGATTGCCGAAGGCTTTAAAAAAATTTCGTAAACTTAACATTTTTGGTAGAACATAAACCCCAAGTTGCATTTGGAAAAGAAATCATAAAAATAATGCATTTCATCTGCTCTGCTGTTTAAATTGGGATTAATTTATTTAAAATTAGTGAAAAATTGTAGTTTCTCCTATTCAAAAAGAGTTACTCATATTTTATCTCGCGTCACAATTCAACCTTAAATACCTATCATACATACAACCACCGTTCACAAAAAGAACAAGAAGAAAAAAAAAGAAATCATTAGAAAAGAAACCCAAACAGAAACCACCGCCGCTACCGCCAAAGAAATCCCAAAAACCAATCTGTGGGCGGTTGTGGCTTTCCATTGGTCACCTACACATGGAGGTTTGGCACTAGCTGTTTGCAATCTTATTTACTTAGATTTTGAGTGTCACCAACAAAAAAAAAAAAGAAAAATAAATTGTTTTATTTGCGATTTTTTAGTGTTTTTTCGCGGGTGCGGGTTATATTTTTGGATACCCGGACGGGTCGGTTCGGATTGCGGGTTTAATTTTTCACAACCCGCAATACCCGACCCGACCCGCATATATATATATATATACACTTTTTTTTTTTTTTTTTTTTTCTCAGAAATTTTGGTTCCTTCCGTTTACCCTTCTCCTCTTTTTTTTCTTTTTCCTTCTCTTTCTCCTTTATCTCTTCCGTGTCTGAGTCTCTCAGACTCTCCTTCTCTCCTTTCTTCTCCTTTCTCCTCTTTTCTTCCTTCCCCTTTCCTCTTCTTCTTCTTCTCCTCTTTTCTTCTTTCTCTTCTCTTCTTCCTTCTCCTCTTTTCTTCCTTCTCTTCTTCCTTCTCTTCTCCTTCCGTCGTGAAAATCACTGAAAATTCCCTGCCCACGCCGCCCGCACTCCGTGCCCACGCCGCCGCACTCCTGCGCCACGCCGCCGCCACTCCCGCCTACGCCGCCCTGATCTTATCGATCAGATCTATATGATCTGATGCTGATCTGATCAGATCTTATAGATCCTGATCGATCTGATTAATCTATCAGATCTGATCGATCTGATCGATATCGGTATACCGCCCGCCCGCGCCCCTCCCGCCGCAGACCGCACCCGCGGATTAAACTGAAAAAATGCGGATTGCGGTTCATTGTTAAACCCAAACCCGAGCACTGCGGATGGGTTTCGGATATCGATATCCGGACCGATCCGACCATGCTCACCCCTACTCTAACTAAGTCTGCGGTGTCACTACCAGCCAAATCAATAGAACCTAGCGACTTAGCGAGGAGATCCTGCTAGGCGTCCATCTGCCTGACGGACGCCCTGTTTTTGTTCAAAAAATATTTTTTTTATTTTTATGGATAAAAATAAGAAAAATATTATTTTTGAACAAAAAACAGGTTCAGGCCTTATTTCATCCACATTTCATAACCTTGAAAAAATAAAATGGAATTAAACAAGTACACCTGTTTTTTATGAGAAAAATGTGATTTTTTTTAATTTTATTTTTTTTAATAATGAAACGGACGATTTACGTCCTCTTAGAACGGACGTAAATCACTACTCACTAGCGAAGCACTCATTCGCTGGTGGAGAGTTAGAGCTGCGTCCGTCCTGTGACGGACGCCCAGCGTCCGTTTGCAATGGAAAAAAAAATAAAAACCAATTTAATTGCCTTTTTCATTAAAAAACATGCTTAAATTATCCAATTCCAATTTTATTTTCTTCTAAGGTTATTGAAATGGGGATGAAATAAGCTTGAACCTGGTTTTATTGTTAAAAAATATTTTTTTCTTATTTTTTTCCCAATAAAAATACAGAAAAAATATTTTTTGTGGATAAAAAATAATAAAAAATTTTTTTAACAAAAACAGGTTCAGCTTTTTTATCCCCATTTATAATTTAGAGAAAATAAAATTGGGATTGGATAATTTAAGCCTGTTTTTAATGAAAAAAAACAATTAAATTGATTTTTTTATTTTTTTTTCCATTGCAAAACGGACGCTAGCCGTCCCTAGCACGGCTCCTGGTGAGACTTTTTTTTTTTTTTTTTTTCCTTGTCTTTATACATAAGTCTGCGGTGTCACACCATGTCCAAATTAATAGACCTAGCGAACATCATTTTCGTAGTGGAACCTTTTTTTCTTGTTTTTTTTTTTTTTTTTTTTTTTTTTCTCCTTGTCGTACCCGTGAAAGGAGATAACGTGTGATAATGTTGGTTGATGGAGGGTGGCCATTGTGGTGGATCCACACCATGATCATTGGATTAGGATTCTTAAAAACCATGAAGTATTTTTAAGCATTATGTCTTTTTGTGTAATGATATATATATATATATATATATATATGTATTATATATATATTAATACAGGTTATTTTATATGTTATTTGTACTAACAAAATAATCATGAACTTTTAAAATATAATAATAAAATAATCATTATTTTTATAAATTTATTATAATTTTAAAATTATTACTTTAATTACATAAAATAAATATAAAATTACATCTATATTTACTCATATATATATAAATAGATGCATCTTTGAGACATGTCTTCGTGTCACATTCTTTGCATGCTGAAACACGTGACTGGGGTCCTCCGTCTCCACATGACGTAACATACGCATACATCACTCTATATTGATCATTGAGACCTACCCTCACCAAACATTAATGTGAAAGATGGACCTACAAATATGGTATTATTAGAGGGAGAAGAGAGACGATATAATAAATTCGACATCTGCATGGATTTGATTCGTTACTTTCTAAAAAATGGAGCTGTCACAATTTTATCCCTTTGGCAGGAAGTGACAATTCTTCTTTATACCAGATATAGACATATTAGAAATATCAGTAGCCTAGCTAGCAATTTCCCTTTTTGTATTTCTTTTAATACAAGTAAGTCACCATTAGATTTCTAGGTAAACAAAAATTTATTTATTTTTTGTTTTCGATTTGAAAAGATGTTTTTACAGTATTTTTAATGTATTCAGCAAATTTTATTAGTCAATTTAATTAAAAATTATATTCTTTTTTTTTAATTAATTAATTAATTATTTTTATTTTAACCAACTTTTTTAAAACACTCCTAACAACCTCATTAAATTAATTATTCATTATCACTATTTCATTTAAATATTATTTTTTTAATTTTATTTTTCTTTGATCTTTTTTTTTTTTCTCCAAAAACTCTTGTCTTCTCTCTCTCTTGTCTTTGTCACTAACCATCATTCTTCTCTCTCTCTCTCATCTTCAAGAATTGCTAACCCAGATCCATCACAAACCATCAAATTAACATATAAGATATTCTTATATGTCCCAAGTTTGAAAATTACATTTTACTTCATGAAATATATAGCATCATATATTCTAGTCTTGTTTAACCCCAGATAGAGAGAGGGAGAGCTAGAGTTACTGGCTTATGCTCAACAGATGGCAACGGAGTGGGAGTCGACGAATAGCGATAGCTTAGGACTCGAAGGACGGTGTCGTGCAGATGGGAGAAGAAATGAGAGAGGAAGGATGAAAAAAGAAAAGAAAAGGGGGAAGAAGAAACCGTGCGTGGAAAAGAAAAAGGAAATGAAAAAAAAAAAAAAAACCTGAGAGAGAGAAAATATTAATTATTTAATGGTTTGATGAGTGTACAGTACTCATCAATTTTTTTGAGTTAAACCGTTGAGTCCACTAGAAGAGAATTTTTACACTTTTGATTAAATTTACTCAAGGCTATTTGAGTCCACTGGGTCGTGGTTAAATTTACTTAATTCTTTGAACTTTTATCATTTTTACAATTATTTAAAAATTAAATAATTATTAAAAACCTGCTAGGTTGAGCCACGGCCAAGACATGGGTTCCATGTCTCCTTTTTTAGAATTTTTAATTATTTAAAAATTAAATAAGTTTTAAATACATGAGTTAAATACATGTGAAATTTCACCTATTCTCCGTCTGAGTTAATCCCAAAGCTTAATGGTATCGATGATATTGTAACTTTTTTAAAGTTAGATATATTAAATTTAGAGTTTTAAAATTTAGAGAGCTGATTGCAGAAACGATGAAAATTTAATTGGATTAATCGGGTTCCCTTATTTTGTTTTTTTTTTGTGTTTGAATTATTTATTAATATTTTTGTTTTAAGAAGTACAATAAAAATTGTAACAAACGAAAATTGCTTGAAGCTTGACAGCCCTACTGACATTTCTACCAAGCTCATGTGTAATAAATTTGAGGGGTTTGATCGTTAGTTGATAAGGGATATTTTGAACCATTCTTTTTTTTTTTTTTTTGTATTAAATTCATTTTGCTTTTAGATGTGCTTTGTGTGAGACTTTTCACATTGACTGGGAAAGACCACACGAACTCTCTCACTCTCTCTCTCTCTCTCTCTCTCTATATATATATATACACAAATGGGTGCAAGCGTAAGAGAGGACATATTATCGGTAAGAAATTAAGCGAGGAATTCTAGAGCTCTCAAGCAATACATATGGATTCCTCGGCACCAGGTTCTCTACTCTCTATTTCAGTTTATTATGTAGTTTTTGATAACTTAATTGTGTTAAAAATTCCTTTAATGATACACTGGATATATTTTCTTAAAAATACAAGGATCTTGCTATCCTATGTTTGTGTGAGTAGTACATTTTTACTCTGATTATGTTATAGTTGCGTTGAATTTTCCCATTTCCAATTGCATTGACATAATTCCCCTAGAGTAAAAAAAAAAAAGATTTAATGATTGTCGCTTATTTCTCAGTAGGAAAAGGAACGGATTCAGTACTCATTGACATTCCATGCGAGGAATCTGAATTGTGGTCTGAGTGCTGCATCTACAGGGTTCCCAAGAAACTTCGTCATGTAAATGATGAAGCCTACACTCCCACGTTAGTCTCAATCGGCCCATTTCATCGCGAGCTACAAGAATCGAAGGGCGTGAAACTGCAAAAACAGACATATTTGAAGAAGTTCTGTTTTAGGACAAAGAAGAGCCAGAAAGATCTCGAAAGCATAATTGAAAGCAACAAAGAAAAAATCTGCTGTAGCTATTCAGAGACAATTGATCCCACTGATAAAGATTTGGTAAACAAGATTCTATTTGATGCTATCTTTATCATTGAGCTCTTCCTGAGGAATTCTGATCGCCAAAAATATGGATCATTTGATTATATATTAAGTAATGCATGGCTAGAATCGCACATAAAGCACGACTTGATATTACTGGAGAATCAACTTCCTTTTAACCTTCTCCAAAAGTTGTATAAGTCTGCCTTCGATGGAGAAGAAGTTACTCCCTTTCTTAAGCTTGCCTGTCGCTTCTTCTTCTCCGATAAGCACCGAATACCCTTAGACAGTACAGAAGTAAAACATTTCACTGATTTGCACAGAACGTTTTACCGTCCTACGAACCTAAATCTAGCTCCCAAAAAACTTACAGAACATCTAAGATACACAGCCACAAAGCTTGACGAGGCAGGATTGGAGTTCGAAGCATTAGTTGGCGTAGATTTCTCTAAGAAATCGTTACTTGACATAGATTTCTCAAAGGATAAGTTCTTGGATAGCTTTCCCTGCTTCAATCTCTCATGGCTCTTCTCTTGCTTACCATGCTTGAAACCCGTTTGTTTGTTTAAGCGCGTGCAGTGTTTGATGAAAGTCCCACAACTTGTGATAAACGACCATACTGAACCTCTTTTCCGAAACCTCATGGCCCTGGAGCAGTGTCATTATCCAACAGACACGTACATCTGCAATTATGTTTTGCTGTTGGATTCTCTAATCACCACAAAAGCAGATGTATGTTTGCTTGTTGAAAAGAAGGTGATTGACAACAGGCGCGGTAGCAGCGAAGCAGTAACTACTCTGGTGAACAAACTTGGGCATCAGATCGTTGAACCTGAATCCTATTACAGCGATCTCTATCAACGGCTTAATCAGCACTGTGATAACAATTGGAACCGTCTCGTGGCATCCCTGACAAGTGTCTATTTTCGCGATTTCTGGAGAGGAACTGCAACTGTTGCTGGAATTCTGGTCTTGGGTTTCACTTTTGGGAACTTCCTCAGACCTTTTGTCATGAAGCGTTGAAACATGTGTGATTTAGTACTGTTTATGGGTGTGCTTTGCTTTTAGCTATCTAATGGACTGCATCTCAACTTTGTAATCAGTTTTAGCTTCTGATATGCTGCTCTCTTATTAGACACTATATAGTTTGTATTTCAGAAATAAGAATTGTATGCTTTATTATTAGCACTATGTCCTATGACACATCCTCCTAATGTTATTAGTTACATAATTTTTTATAGACTTGAGTTTTTAAAATAAATATTGATTTAATATTGTATTAGAACAAAAATTTTGAGTTTAAACATTATTTCTATGATTTACTTCTCATTTATGAATTCTTTCTTACTGTATTCTTCTAAAGATGGGAAAAAATGAACCAGAATAGAAGACTCAAAATTTTTCCAAGCCATGAAGCCTTAAATTGAAATAGATTTAAATTGACATTTTCTCTACTAAATATTTATTAACCCGAAGAAGTTAAATTAAAACTTTTTTTCTTTTTCATATGTAACTATTTTTAATGAAGTTTCAACAGCTCAACAACTTAATTAAGGGGGTATTTGGCAAAAGATTGGGATTGTGGTTAGGAGATTATTGACTTTTGATATGATATAAAATAGTGGAAATGTTGTAAATTTTTTGTATTGAAAAGTAAAATTTTTTGTTTTTTAGTGAGTATTTTATTTGAATGGTAATAAAAAAATATTTGATGTGATATAAAAAGTGAAAAAAAATTGTTAAAAAGTAGTTGATGTGATATAAAAAGTAAAAATGTATTTTTTTAAAAAAAATTAAATTCATAAACAGTAAAATCTAAGGCCATTGCCAAACATCCCCTAAGTGTCCAATTATGGTAACCAACTGTCCAAAGAAGAAATGGTCCGACTTTTATGGCTGCTCTGCATTTATTTCTGCCCTTCAGTACAATTTTACATTTATGGCTTGTCCATCTTTCTTAGATTATACTGATTTATTTGGTCTCCTAAAAGTTTACGTTGTTTAAATTCATTTACGTCGTACTGTTCGAAACGACGTCAGTCGTTTATCGTTAAACGAAGAGGAAAATTATTCTTTGTAGTGTTGAGTGGTCCCTCCTAAAAAACAAGAACGGCAACAACCATGAGTGTGCTTGTTTTGACTCGAAGTACAAATTATTTTTAAACAACGTACAGCTGGTTACAGCTATGGCTCAGGATTAGGATGCCAGGCAGCCAGCTGGAGGCCACTTGGTGAGATTTTTTTTTGATTCTCGTTGAAACCTACTTTTAGAGCGACGAACATTTATATATATATATATATATATATATATGTTTAATCCAAGAGGGGATGTATTATTGATGTGTTGGTAACCTTTAAATATTGTTATTGGTCTTTTTAAAATTATTAACGAAATTATTATTTATTGTTTGTTTCTGTTTGTATTTAGTCGTTTTTATTTGTATTTTATTGTTGGGGTGTTCACCCTTTTATGATTATTCAATCCCTTGTAACTCTTTTTTCATTATTGAATAGAAAAAAAAAAACCTTTAAATATTGTTTTAAAAAAGATATTTATAATTTTATTATTGTTCATCATAAAAGATTTAATTGGACAAAATCACGTGATTTTTTCATTCACTCAAAAAGGCTTGTTACGTATAAATTTTGATGTCTTGTTTACCTGAATTATTTGATTTATTTCTCTGCATTAATATTGGTAAGTTTATTTTTTATGCTAAATTGACTATTTAATTCGGACCTAGAGGGATAGATAAATAATTTTATTGTGTGTTCCTGATTCTTGTTCACCCGGGATATCACGACAGACATGAAACAATTTCTGGTCGTGAATTTCATGATTGTCATCGTTTAGAAAATCACGTGACTTTCATGTGACTCAAATTATCAATTATACCTCTATAGATATTTAAAAAAATAAAAAATGCAAGATTTTTTTTTTTTTTTTAAATGTTCTATAATATAATACGGGCTATTGGAACAAACAACGTAAATGGCTAGCTAGGCCAGCTAGCTCTATCTCGAGGACAACACAGTAAAAAACACATCACACTGCAGTTTGGGATATTATAGGGCATGTTTGGCAAGAGACATAGGTTGTACTTTTTATGAATTTAATTTTTTTTTAAAAAAATATTCTTATTTTTTATATCACATCAACTACTTTTTAACAATTTTTTTTTTTTCACTTTTTTATCACATCAAATATTTTTTTATTACCATTCAAATAAAATATTCACTAAAAAACAAAAATTTTCACTTTTTAATACAAAAAATTTACAACATTCATTTTACTTTATATCATATCAAAAATCAACAATCCTTTAACTCACAATCCCCTCCTTTGCCAAACCACCCTTATGATTGAAAATCTCCTGCAATAGCATGATACACTTAGAAGAGAACAAAATATCTAGAAGTATATACTGATAGTATTCATCTGATCTAATCAATCTTATTATTACAAGACATTTATATACATATAATTTTGTTATTATTTTATGAATATTATTGAAATAACAAATGAAAATTTATTTTATTATCTTGTGAACTTGTAAATACTTGAATTTATTGAATTATTGTTTAACAATGAATGCGATAATCAATGTATTAAAAAACTCAGCTGGATTATTAAAACAATTCTAAAAACTTTTATGAAAAAGTATACAATAAAGTCCACCCTTCTTCTTGCACTTGTAGTACTCCTTGTGGTCTGTCCCTGTCTATAATAGGCCTCTTTAATATCTCTCTTCCAATGATAAAAGCACAAGGGAAAAATCGAAAATCAGTCACTATGGTTTTATACAGTGTTCAAAAAAAAATTTAATCAAGTTACAATTAATTTCATAGGGTATAAAATTCAGTTATGTCTGGAAAGGTCAAGAAAGTTGTCTAATTTAAACAAATTTATCATTTTTTTTTTCTATTCTTTGTTTCCCTGTAATTTGGATGACTTCCTCACATTAAAAGAACGTCCTAAAATAAAACTAAACAAAAAGTCAGCTCCAGTGGCCTTTCAAAATTTTAAAAATTTCTTTAAAATTATATATTTGTATGAGATAAATTCTTTTAAAATTAATTTCTTAACTCTTCTAAAAAGTAATTTATTTATTTATTTATAGTTTTGCTCCTTTCTTAACATTCTAATTTGGTCCCTGCTGTGAGGTTTTCGATTATTTAATATCAATTCCAGCAAAGAGGTAAATTAAGAGATTTTACGAAAAACGAAAAGAAAAAAAAAAAGACTACGAACACTAATATTACTTTCTTTGTTCTCTCTCTTATATTACTACTTAATTAAGTTCATCCTTCCATGTAAATGCTTCATTTTCTAGTGACGATGCATGAGTGATGTATGCATATCTGACGTCATATGCGACAGCTCTTATTGCCATTTAATTTGTCACAACAACCCTAAGTTTGTTGGAGAGTGTTATTTAATTTGTCACAGCTCTTTAATTATTACCATTTAATTTGTCACAACCCTAAGTTTGCAGTCTCATAAATGAGAATATAATATGTAGTAATTTGTTGTTTAAATTATTAGAAATTTTAGATGTAAATTGTGAAAAAATTTATATGTAACTTGTTTATCCAAAAAAATTTTGTGATGTGCGATCACTTATTCGGTCAAGTACGTTCCCAACAAACTTCGTGATGTAAACAAAGAAGCCTACACTCCTAAGTTCGTTTCAATTGGCTCATTTCATCACAGTCTAGAAGAATTGAAGGGCATGGAAAGGAAAAAACAGATATTTTTTTACGGAATTCTGTTGTCGGCGTGGGAAGAGCCAGAATGATCTTGCAAGGATCATTGTAAAAAAAGAAGAAAAAATCCGCCATAACTATTCAGATACCTTTGATGATCAATTCACAACCAAAGATATATTGGTACCGACTATTTGTAATCTTATTATTGTTGATCGTAGAAGATTTAACTGGATAAGGTCCTGTGATTTTTCCCTTCACATGAAAGAGTTTTCCAAGTACAAATTTTCATGTCTTGCTTATGTAGATTATTTGATTTATTTCTCTGCATTAATATTGGTAAGTTTATTTTTTTATGCTAGATTGACTATTTAATTTGCACCTAGAGTGGTAGATAAATATATCTGTTGTGTGTTCCTAATTCGTGTTCACCCCTAACATTCTCAACCCGGGATATCATGACAGACATGAAACAATTTCTGGCCGTTAATTTCATGATTGTCATCGTTTAGAAAATCATGTGACTTTCACGTGACTCAAATTATCAATTATACCTCTATAGATATTTTAAAAAAAAAAAAAATACAAGATGTTTTCTTTAATAGATTTTATGTTCTATAATATAATACAAGCTATTGGAACAAACAACGCTAATCAATCTTATCATTACAAGACATTTATATACAAATAATTTTGTTATTATTTTATGAATATTATTGAAATAAAAAATGAAAATTTTTATTATTTCTTGTGAACTTGCGCGAATACTTGAATTGATTGAATTATTTTTTTAACATTGAATCCTATAATCAATGTATTAACAAACTCAACTGGATTATTAAAAAATTTCTAAAAACTTTTATGAAAAAGTATATAATAAAGTGAAACGAGAAAGTAAGAACCTGAAAATTTCGGTTGCAAGAAATGCTTGTATTGCTTGATAGCACCAAAATTTCTTTCTCTAATTAGTTGCCGACACTCGGGGTTTCTTTCTCTTCCTTAGTACTCATAATGCATCCACTCTTCTTCTTGCCCTTGTATTTATAGTACTATTCGTGGTCTCTCCCTGTCTATAATAGGCCTCTTTAATATCTCTCCGACAAATAGGTCGAGCAATATTGCGATAATCATTTTCTTCAATACATATTTTTACAAAAATCTCAAAGAGGTTTCTGTTTTCCATAAATCAAATTCTTGTTTACTGCTTTTGATGCTATAGAATCTTATTTAGTTGGTTTTTGCAAATGTCGAACAGTATATCTAAGGGTGCGTTTGAAATTATAATTTTGTAGATAAAAATTGTAATTTTAATCAAATTGTAAAAGGTAAATTGTTTAAAATTACGTTGTTAAAAAAATTATGATTTAAAAATGCAAAAATCGCAAATAACGGGGTGTTTTTTTGAAAATACATAATTTTAAAAGAATAAACTGCGATTTTGTTAAATGCTTAGCTGCGGTTTTTAAAATCATGTTTTTAAATTGCACATTTTTGAATCACTATTTTTTAATTACAACCCTAAACAGACCTAAGTTTTTGAGCTAGTTATTGAAACTGTTAGTTTTATTTTTTATTTTTTATTTTTTATTTTCTTTTTGGATTTGGTCATGGATGGAGCAGTTTGATAATAATTTTGGTATAGCTACATGTGGCACAAGTTCACTTCCTTTTTCTTTTTCTTTTTTTGTATTTATTTTTATAGGTAGTGTGTTTAATTCAGTTTATCTGAGCAAACAAAGTACTAGTGTATCTTAGATAAACTTGGACATTACGTTTGATATGGTAATTCATACCTTCTATCATTAAGCTCTTGACTTCATCCATTGTTTTAGGATATGGAATTAATTAGACCCTTCAATTAAGGGTCTAATTACGAAAGAATCTATACGAACTACCAGCATTACGGGAAAAAAAAAAAGAAAGAAGATAAAATACATGCACT
>FXXK01000817.1:22653-45175 GCA_900184695.1 Betula pendula | reverse complement strand
AAAAATAATTCGGAGGTCCTCGAATACTACTTTTGACAAAATTTGATTGTAGGGATTAAATTTTTATTTTGGCCTACCCCAAGAACTTCTAAATTATTTTTTATACCACAGATAGTAATTTTTAATTTAGGCTAACCACAAGGATTAATTTTGTATTTTTTTTTCCAATTAAAATATATAAAACTAAAAAATCAATTTTTTTTCCAAAAAAAAAAAGGAAAAAAAAAAAGAAGAGGTGGCTGCCCGTTCGTGGTGAGGGGATGGCCTGCGAGCTACCCCCAGAGGCTGCTGGGGGTGGCTCGCCGCCACCCCTGGCCCATGGGGGTGGCCGAGCACTACTCCTAACCACCACTGAGGTGGCTTGCGGGCCACCCTAGAGTTGGGGGTGGCCGCGTTTTACGCAGCCACCTTTAGAGATGCCGGAGTGCCTGCGCGCCACCCGAAATTTGGGCTAGGGGTGGTATGCGGCCACCCTCGACTTCCCTAAAGGTAACCACGTTTTACACAACCACCATTGGGGGTGGCTCGAAGGCCACCCCCAACTTTGGGGTGGCTCGCAAGCCACCCCAAAGGTGGCCGAGTGCCACCCTAGCCCAAATCTGGGATGATGCGCAGCCACCCCAGCTTTCCTGAAGGTGGTCGCATAAAACGCGGGCACCACTGGGGGTGGGCCGAAAGGCTACCGCCAACTTTGGGGTGGCTTGCGGAGGTGGCTGGGAGTGGCGCGCGGCCACCCCCATGGGCCGCAAGCCACCTCCACCACAAGGGGTGATTGGCAACCGGCAACCACCCCTTTTTTTTATTATTTTTTTAAAAAAAATTCTTTCATGTTTTTTTTTATACTTTACCCTCTAAGGGTATTTACGAAACTTTGGACTGAAAAAAGTCACGTGCGAGGCACGTGACTTGATTTCCATCAAAAGAGATGGACAAAGTAGACAAATGGTGTTGTTTGCTAATGTGAGATACTTCGGAGGGGTCCATTCTTACTTTTTGAACATTGGAGGCTAAAATGCAAATAGCTGGATACTTTAGGGGATAAAAGGTATTTTAACTAAAAAAAAAAAAAAAAAAAAAAAAAAAACAAAACAAAAAACAAACTACTTATATTGGCATAGATTTGATAGAATTCAGTAGTAACCACATAGCATAGAACTCTATTTGCTGTGAGACCAAAAAAAGAAAAAACAAAAAAAAACAAAAAAACTCTATTTTCTGAAATACAGACACTCCACAGTGGCTAGCTAAAACACACAAACTGCCACATATTTTATTGTTGAAATATCATAAACCACTTACAAATTAAGTTGAGGATTACAAGCTATTAAGCCAGGAAGGATATCACAAATTAAACATGATTACAAAGTCCATATACGTTCCATTGCAACTAAAAGCAAAGCACTTCCACAAACACTAAACCACGGATGCTTCAAATCTATTTGACAGAAGGCCGAAGAAAACTCCATAAAGTAAAACCCAAGACAATTAGTCCAACCACAGTTGCGGTGCCTCTCCAAATATCGGGAAAATACACACTTTTCAGGGTTGCCATGGTATGGTTTAAAGGTTTATCATAATGCTCATTAAGCTTTTCAGAAATATCACTGTAACAGGATGTAACTTCCGTAATCTGATCGTCGAGTTTGTTAATTAGAGTTGCCACTGCATCGTTGCTACCAAGCTGGTTAACAATGACCTTCTTCTCAACAAGCAAATCCACATCCTGTTCAGTGTTGATAAGACAGTCCAAAAGCACAACATAATTGCAGATGTAAGTGTGAGATGGATAATGACACTGCTCTAAGGCCATGAGGTTTCGGAAAACAATTTCAGTATAGTCGTCAATCCTTAAGGGTGGGACTTCCAAGATACGCTCCAAGCGCGGAAAGAATTTCAAGCATGGTAAGCAAGCAAGGAGGCATGAGCAATCGAAGCACGGAAAGCTATTTTGATGGAGTTTTATCTCAAGTAAGGGTATCTTTTCAGCTGCTTTGAATTTCAATCCTGCATCGCCAAGTTTTGTGGCACTATATCGAGTATGCAAAGGTTTTTTAGGGTGAAGGTCTCTTTTTGAACAGAACAAATATCTTAGCAAATCTGTGAAATGTTTTACTTCCTCACCAATGATGGCCTCTCGCTGCTGATCATAGCGTTTAAAGTAATTGCGGGAAAGCTTGACAAAGGGAGCATCTTCGCGATGGTTGCAACTGGAAGAGTCATTGCAGGCGAACATATATAATTTCTCTAGAACAAAAAAAGGAAGCTGATTCTCAAGTAGTATCAAATCATAATATATACCAATTTCCAGCCATGGTTTACGTAGAATATAATCTTTTTTTTCTTCTTCTTCGTTTTCGTCTTTTCGCGAAGGAAGCAGCGATCGAAGGCAATTAGTTTTCTTTGCTTCCGCTTCTTTTCTTTTCATCTGAGCATCTTCTTCTTTAATGTCATTCTCTATAACCTTGAAGAAGAGCTCAATTATAAAGATGGCATCGAATAGTATCATTTTCACAAAATCTTTACTGTCGAGTCCACATTCATTTGAATAGCAATGGCGGATTTTCCCTTCATTGTCTTGAATGATCTTTAGAAGATCCTCCTGGATCTTCCCGGTCCGATACAAGAAATCCTTCAAATATATCAATTTGTACATTTCCATGTCCCGCAATTCAGTTTTTCCGTGATGAAAGGGGCCTATAGAAACTAAATTAGGGGTGTAGGCTTCTTTATTTACCTTGTGAAGTTTCTTGGGAACCCGGTAGATACAACACTCAGGCCAGAGAATGGGCTCCATGACCTGTGGAACATCAATGAGAACGTCGACCTGTGGAACATCAATGAGAACGTCTTTGCTTTCAAGTTCTTTTCCAATGCAATCACTATAGCTAGCCATCTTTCCACCCCTCAAGTTTGATTTGCTAGTGACAAACAAGCAACAATCAGTGGAAATATAATAGTATCGAATCAGCTGCCGAGCTTATTTTTCAGTAGGCAGCAATATTGTCAATTTTCATATTCAATTCTTACCAATTTGTTATAAACTAAATAATTAGATCTGAGTTGAAATTAAGTAAAAATGGAAAATTTTGGTCCAAAGTTTTATTTATTGGAAAATGCTTGTGCATCAACAAGGAATCCTTTTAGGGAATTAACTAGCTTTTTTTTTTTTTTAATCAAATGGGGTCCACCTCTCTAATGAAGAGATGAGCCCCATTTGATTAAAAAAGCCTAGTTGATCTCCTAGAAGGATTTCTAGAAGTACACCAAGCAAACCCCTTATTTATTTATGGACAAAAATTTTTAACCAATGGGCTTGTAGGAGTTTCTACAATTAGGGCTCTAAAAAGTGACATGTGTCCTTTAAGCATCTAAGAAGTACATGTTTTTCTATTAATGTTATTAAAAAAGCATGTGAGAAATACATACTATTAAAAAAAATATATGCTTCTCAAATGTGAAGGAACCCATGTCATTTTTTAGAGGTTGGATTGTAGAAACTCCTACAACCCATTTTGTAAGAAATTTTTGTCCTTTATTTGTAACTTAAATTGGAGAGAGTTTTCCTCCAAACTGGGTTGGCGTAAGTTCCTCTAACCCAATTTATAAAAATGACATGTATCTCTTTAACATGTGAGATACAAATGTTTTTTTTAATAGTAAAAACAAAGTTGGAAAAACTTTCATTAAAACATGTGCATATTACATGCTATTAAAAAAAGGACACATATCATTTTTTATAGATTGAATTGAAAGAAATTCTTCAAACCTAATTTGAAGGAAAACTCTGTCCATACATATTTATTTTTTGCCTAACTAATTGATAAGAGAAAGGATAAGAATGGTTGAAGCAGTCTCCTTATACGTAAAAAGAACCTCTTACTCACTCTAAAATAATGTATATTTCTAATGACAAACACTTGAATAGGTAGATCATTCATATCTTATTACTTGAATAGGGTCTCCATGGTTGGCTGTGGGTCTAAGTGGACAGAGACCGGCCCACGACCAAGCTGTGGGTCTCAATGGCCAAGGACCGATAATTTGGCTATGGGTCTCTTCGGCTAGACATAGGATGCTTTTTTTTATTTTTTTTCTTAATCTAAGAGCGTAATGATATTTTCACATGTTTGATTGGGGTATAATGGACAATTGGATAATTTAAGTCAAGATTGCATGTGACACATGTTTCCTTGGATTTAACAAAAACATTTAATGAAAAGGACCAAGTGAAAGAGCTAAACAGTTAAATCACTCATATTCGACTCAACAAAATAGTTTAAAATTCTTAACAAAAAATTGTTAAGTCCTGTACCAAAAAATTCTTTAAAAAACTTGACATTCGACTTAGCAGAATAACTAACAATTAATTGAATTGCTCTCAACAATCCATATTTTTATTAATAAAATAATCATTCAATCATCTCACTCCTCTAATAAAAAAATTATTCTCTTGTCTCTCTCTCTCATCGTCTCCTTCTCTCTTTTTTGTTTTTTTTTGTTTTTGACGCCTTCTTCTCCCTTCTTCATCGCTGTGTACTTTTTTTTTTTTTTCCTATGCTTCATTGATCTGTGTACTTCAGTTATACTTCTTACTCACAAAAATAAACATGATCTTTAGGAAAATATAAGGTTTCAAAAATATAATTTTTGGAGAAAGAATAAAAAAAAATGAATATTTAAATGGAATAATGAAAGTTGTTAGTTAAAATGCTGAGTCGAATGTAAGTTTTTTTAAAAAATTGATAGCTAAAATAGAAAAAGTGATATTTTAGCTAAAATTTAGCCAATATTTACTGAGCCGGATGTAAGTGCTCTAAGGGTAAGTATAGTTTTTTTAAAAAATACAAGATGTTTCTTTGATAGATTTTATGATCTATAATATATTGCAGGCTATTGGAACAAACAACGCAAATGGCTAGGCCAGCTCTATCTCGAGGATAAACAGTAGTAAACATTGTAAGAATTTAATGTTCCACATGACATGGCATATATGAATATTTATTAGACTCCTAATATTATAATGTTATTTAATCATCCCTAACAAACTCTAGGTTAATTAATTAAGCAAAGTGCTATCTTATTTAATTCTTACTTTGATGGGAAGTATAATTTATGGTAAATAAAGAAATCAATCATCTCTCTATCCTACAAATATACACAATATTCATCAGCTTTGTGTATCTTAAGAGGGTCAAGCGAGAAAAACCGTTTTCTAGTGTTTATGCTTTTAGATTAAGTTTCAAAAAGGTTTTATTGCTATGGATTATGATTTTTTTTTTTTTTACCAATTTATTATGAAAATCATGATAGTTAAAATCTTGAAAGTTATTGAATATCTATGTACATTTATTTTACGAACACATCACACTGGTTGGGATATATGATAGGAAATCTCTTGCAATAGCATGAAACACTTGAAAGAAAACAAAATTACTGTACCTCAACCAAGTATATACCGATAATATTCAAGACATTTATACACATATAATTTTGTTATTATTTTATGAATATTATTGAAATAACAAATGAAAATTTATTTTATATCTTGTGAACTTGTAAATACTTGAATTTATTGAATTATTTTTTAACAATGAATCAATGTATTAAAAAACTCAACTGGATTATTAAAACAATTCTAAAAACTTTTATGAAAAAGTATATAATAAAGTGAAACGAGAAAGTAAGAACCTGAAAATTTCACTTGCAAGAAATGCCTGTATTGCTTGATAGCACCAAAAATTCTTCCTATAATCAGTTGCCGACACTCGGGGTTTCTTTCTCTTCCTTACACATAATGCATCCACCCTTCTTCTTGCACTTGTATTTATAGTACTACTCGTGGCCTGTCCCTGTCTATAATAGGCCTCTTTAATATCTCTCTTCCAATAAAGCACAAGGGAAAAATCAAAATCAGTCACTATGGTTTTATACAGTGTTCAAAAAAAGATTAATAAGTTGCAATTAATTTAAACAAATTTATCATTTTATTTTTCTATTCTTTGTTTCCCTGTAATGTATATGACTCCCTCACATAAAACTACACAAAAAGTCAGCTCCAGTGGCCTCTCAAAATTTAAAAAATTTATTTAAAATTATATATTTGTATGAGATAAATTCTTTAAAATTAATTTCTTACCTCTTCTATTTTTTCTTTTTAAAAAATTTATTTATAGTTTTGCCCCTTTCTTAAAATTCTAATTTGGTCCCTGCTGTGAAGTTTTCGATTATTTTATATCAATTCCAGCCAACAAGTAAATTAAGGACATGTTTGGTACGCGAAATGACTATTTCAAAGAATAGCCTTTATTAAGAAAGGAATTAGTGTAATGCATTAGCCTTGAAATAGCCATTCCGATGGTTATGAGGGAATGATTATTCCTTCAATTAAAAGAATAGCCATTCCTCTTAAATTTAAGAGGAATGACTATTCCTTCAATTGAAGGAATAACCATTCCATCATGACTATAAGAATAGTTATTATAATACTAATTCATTACACTTATTCATTTTTTAATAAGGGCTATTATAAAGAATAGTCATTCTGCATACCAAACATAACCTAAAGAGAGCTTACAAAAAACGAAAAAGAAAAAAAAAAAAAAACTATGAACACTCTTTATTCTCTTTCTTATATTACTACTTAATTAAGTTCATCCTTCCATGTAAATGCTTCATTTTCTAGTGACGATGAGTGATGTATGCATATCTGACGTCATATGCGACAGCTCTTTATTGCCATTTTTTATTTTTTCTATTCAAGAGGGGGGAAGGGGGAAGGGGACAGCTCTTTAATTATTGCCATTTAATTTGTCACAACAACCCTAAGTTTGTTGGAGTGTGTTATTTAATTTGTCACATGCAGCTCTTTATTGCCATTTAATTTGTCACAACAACCCTAAGTTTGCAGTCTCATAAATGAGAATGTAATTTGTAGTAATTTGTTGTTTAAATTATTAGAAATTTTAGAAGTACATTGTGAAAAAGTTTATATGTAATTTGTTTATTCAAATAAATTTTGTACTGTTCAATCACTCATTCGGTCAGGTAGATCTCATGTTGCTCTTTCATATGAATTGCCCCTAATAGTTTTAACAACAAATTACTGAAATTTTTTTCCAAATAAATGAGGCAAATTTCAAACACCTCGTAATGCTCGTATCAATGCAAGAGACAAATCCAGAAATACTTAAAAAAAAAAAAATGGTAATAGTGACGATATTGAGGAAATACACTGTCACATAGTGCTCCTACAATTCCGAAGACCGAATCCTTAACCTGTTTTGAACTTAATATAATCATTCACGTTGTTCAAAAAAAAAAATTTGAAAAATGCTTGGTTTCTAACTCCATCCAACTTGTATTGTATTTTTCAAAAAAAAAAAAAAAAATACTCACAAATTGGATGGAGTTGGATACTTGAGTAGGACACCAAGCATTGCCCAAAAAAATTTAATCAAGTTGCAATTAGTTTCCACTCACTTTCGCTTAAGTTTTAACAAAAATATTTCACGTTAGCATCAATTATATTACAATAAGTGTCATTTAAAATAAAAACAATATAAATATAAATATTTTTAAAAAATAAAAATAAAAGAGGGAAAAAAAATTGAAAACAAAATGGGAGTAGTCAAATCACTCCAAAATGGCCAGAGAAGATTCGGCCACTCCCAAATTAGCCGGAATAGAAATGGTTTCACCACTCGAAATCGCCATAGAATTTTTTACTTACCGCAGAAAACTTTTGCTAATTTTTACTTACTAGTTTGCATTTTTATTTTTTCAAAACACACCACGTCCCGCTTTTTGCAAAATTAAAGGGTCATATTTGTTATTGATAAATTCTTTAAAATTAATTTCTTAACTCTTCTATTTTTTTATTTTTTATTTTATTTTTTAAGTTTTGCCCATTTCTTGAAATTCTAATTTGGTCCCTGCTATGAGGTTATTGATTATTTTATATCAATTCCATCCTTGTAATGTTTCATTTTGACATTTTCTAGTGATGAGGTTGGAGAGGCAGATGAGCTCATGCCTCACATGCAATGCCTCGAACTCTAACAGTCAAATCTGAGTGATGTACGCATATATGACGTCCTTGTATGGGACCGGGACTCTGTACGGAGGAACAAGGTACCCATTGAATCCAAGGAGTCATTGGTTTCACATGCTCTAACTAAAATGTTAGATGGTCCCGAATATGCGACAGCTCAGCTCTTTATTGCCTAAGTTAGTTGGAGAGTGTTATTTCTAGACCACTATTTGCATTCTCGTAAATCAGACTAGGCTCGGTAGTAATTTGTTGTTTAAATTACTAATAATTTTTACAGTACATTATAACAAAAGTTCACATGTGATTTATCCATTTAAATAAATTTTATGGTGTTCAACTAAATCTCATATAACTCTCTCATATGTATAGAATCTCATGATTCATGAAACAGATGAGAGCAAGAAACGGTGAAACAAATGTGAATTAATGGTCCTACGAAAGAAACGGTGCTCACAATGCTATCTTCCTCAGGTATGAAAAGATCAATAAAAAAGGCCATGTTCGTCTCATTTATTAGATGCAAACAAAACAAAGGTTGGTAGTGAAATATCACTTCCTAAGAGCATTTTTATCTGCTGCCTAAAATTATTCTTTATTTTAAGGAAAAAATCAAATTTTTTTACTTTAGCTATTTATTTTTTCTAAGTACCTACATCCGGCTCTCCAAACTAGATATCCACTTTCACTCTTTCATTTAAATATGATTTTTTAAGAATTTTTTTATTTTTTATTCTTTTTCTAACATCCATATATTTGAAATTTTGTATTTTTCTAACGGTCATGTTTTTGGAAATTTGTCTTTTCATAACGGTCATATTTTTTTAAAATTTATCTTTTTTCTAACAGTCATATTTTGAAAATTTGTCATTTTTCTAACAATCATATTTTTCAAAATGTCTTTTTTCTGACGATCATATTTTTAATTGGGTCATGTGTGAGAAAAAGGGAAAAGCTTTCATTCGTGAGAGATAATGAAATAGAAAAAGACAAGAAGAAGAAATGGGGAAAAGAAAGAACGGCTTGGTTTGGTAAACTCTTTTGAGTTTTTTTTTTTTTTTAAGAAGTGATTGATGTGACATAAAATAAAAAAAGACAGATATGTGTTGTTGAAGGACTGTATTCATTTGGGTTCATCTAGTTGTTTTAGGACTCTATACGAAGGAACAAGGTACCCTTTGAATCCAAGGAGTCATTGGTTTCACATGCTCTAACTAAAATGTTAGACGGTCCCCGGATACGCGACAACTTAGCTCTTTATTGCCATATGTCAGAACAACCCTAAGTTAGTTGGAGAGAGTTATTTCTAGACCAATATTTGTATACTCATAAATGAGACTGGGCTCGGTAGTAATTTTGTTGTTTAAATTACTAATAATGCAACAGACAAATCTAGAAATATTGAAATGAAATGGTAATAGTGACGGTATTGAGGAAATACATTGTCACGTAGTGCCACTAAAAAAATAAAATGACATATGCCGACACTACTTTTTTCGACACTTGTGTAAGATGCATTAAAAAAAAGGGTGTCAGAAATAAAAATAAGTATTGGTATTTAATATAAACGTCGACAAATAAGTGTCGATATAGTGCTTATTTTTATTACTGACACCCTTCCCAACACTGATTCCTTAACATTGCTGCTTTGAACTCAATACAATGATTTTTTTATATTTAGTCGGTGTTGTATAATATATTACAAAAGAGCAGAGTTACCGAAACTAGAAGAGAAATGAAGAGAATAAGAAGATAGGAGGAAGAATATTGAATGTGTATTAATTTCATCATCATATATATGTCTGATACAAGCTAAGGTTTATATTTATACAAGAACTGAAAACCATAACAGCGAATAACAGAAACTAATCTCATCTCATCTCTTTGGAAGGTTTACAATTTTTGGTTCACATTTTTGTGTGGAGTGAAACAAATGTGAATTATTGGTCCTACGAAAGAAACAGTGCTCACAGTGCTGTCTTCTTCATGCATGAAAAGATCAATAAAAAAGGTTATGTTCGTCTCATTTATTAGATGCAAACAAAACAAAAGTTGGTAGTGAAATAACACTACCTAAACTTAAAAAAAAAAAAAAAACACTACCTAAGAGCATTTTTATCTGCTGCCTATAATTACTCTTTACTTTTTTTTTACTTTAGCTAACTTTTTTTTTTTTTTTTAAAGCACTACATCCGGTTCTCTAAACTAGAGATCCACTTTCACTTTTTCATTTAAATATAATTTTTTAAGAATTTTTTTTTTTTATTCTTTCTCCAACATCCATATATTTGAAAATTTGTATTTTCTTAACGGTCATATTTTTGAAAATTTTTCTTTTCATAATGGTCATATATTTTTTAAAATTTATCTTTTTTCTAACAGTCATATTTTTTCCTAACCGCCATATTCTCAAAATTTGTCTTTTTCTTAATGGTCATATTTTTACTGGTCATGTGTAAGAAAAAGGAAAAAGCTTTCATTCATGAAAAATAATGAAATAGAAAAAGAGGAAAGAAGAAATGGGGAAAAGAAAGAATGACTAGGTTTTGTAATTCTTTTGGGTTTTTTTTTTTTTAATAGTAATAAAAAGTGATTGATGTGATATAAAGTAAAAAAGTCAAATATGTATTGTTAAAAGACTATATTAATCTACGATTAGACATCTATTATTCTAAACGCAAGAGTTCTTATCACAACCCACATCTATTATGATTTGAACTCAGGACTTTTAGTTTTGATACCATGTTAAATCACTACTTATTTCAAAAATTTAAACTTATAGGAAGAAGTAAATTTAATCACTTAATCAATACTTTAAGTAATTAAATTTAATCACTAAATGGTACCATGTTCTTCAGGTGTAGCATCGATCCCACTCTTAGAAACAAAAAAAAAAAAAAAAAAAAAATCCTGCCTCTTATAATTACATGAGATATGCATATATCACGCACATGTGATTGGGAGAGATCAAGATACGTGATTCATATGGTAATCTGGCCCTCTGTTTATAATCTTTGTAAGCTTACGAATGATCTCGACTTTGGAAATTATTTGCTCTATGAAGAAAAGCTTTTAGATCTAGAGAAACTTTGTTGCGAAGTTAGGAACCGGATTGTGAGTAAAGGGCATCCAATTTAAAACTAGCACTGTCAATATTAATTGCTTTATGCTCTAATTGGGGTATTTCTCACAAACTTTTGTGTTGATCTTGCTGTGGAGTTGGTGGAGAGTTTTGTTTTTGGCGTCCCCTGTTTCTGGTGTGATTCGTGTTGCAAGTTTGGTCTGGTTAATACTGTTCATTTGTAGAGTTTGTTTGAGCTTTGTAGCTTTTCTCACAAGATTGGGATTGTCTTTGTTGTTGTGTAGATTGGGAGAGTGGAGAGACATTGTATTATTTTGTGTGGTTATCAAAATTTCCATTCATAAAAAAAAATCTGGCCCTCTGTTGACCATTGTGAACGACCCTCACTAGACAATCGACCATTAAATGTGAAAGTGGACTTACATCTGCTTAGATTTGATTTGTTTTTCTTTTTTCTAGGCAATGGGGCTCTCACAATTTAATCGCTTGACAGGAATTGATAATTCTTCTTTTCACACGATATAGAAATATCAGTAACCTAATAAATTTGAGCGTTAGTTGAGAAGGGATATTTTGAACCATTCATTTTGCAAAAGCATGATGTGTTTTGCGTGAGACTTTTCACATTGACCGGGAAAGACCACACGAACTATATATATAGAGACATGGGTGCAAGAGGAACAGAGGACATATTATGAGTAAGAAATTAAGCGAGAGAAACCCTGAGTACTGTTGGAATTGAAGAGGAATTTTGGAGTTCTCAAGCAATAAATATGCATTTATCGCTACCGAAATTTGCAGGTTCCTTACCGTCTATTTTCACTTTCTTATGTACTTTATGATAAGATGTGTTAAAAATCCTATAATGATATAGTTGATTTTATTCATACACTGGATTTCCTAAAGCAAGGCTCTGCTTGTATTTTATTCATACTCTGGATTTCTAAATTTACAAATTTATGTTTTAGTTCAAACTCAGATATCCAATTGATCACTTTAAACAAAGAAATGAAAACTTCTTTTAAGGATATCCTGTTATTGTGATTATGCTATAGTTGGGTTGAATTTTCACATTTCCAATTGCATAATTCATAAATGTGAAATGTTATACACACTCTCACACTTTGAGACGTGACATTAAAAATTATTATTAAATTTTAAATTTAATATTATCTATCTAAAATTCAAAGGATATTTTTAATGTCACATCAAAATATAAATTTAAAAATATTGAAGTAAAAATATGTGTTGCATTTCCCTTCCAACAAATTCCCAATAGTCGAAAAAAATCGTTGCAAAGTGCTTATTGAAATAATTAAGCTTTTGCAGGTGCAATCATTGACATTCCACCAATCGAGGAATGGCCTGAGTGCTGCATTTACAGGGTTCCCAAGAAACTTCGTATGGTAAATGAAGAAGCCTACACTCCTAAGTTAGTTTCAATCGGCCCATTTCATCACGACCTAGAAGAATCGAGGGGCGTGAAAATGCAAAAACTGAAATATTTAATGGAATTCTGTTCTCGGACTGGAAAGAGCCAGAAGGATCTTGCAAGCATCATTGAAAAAAAAGAAAAAAAAATCCGCCATTACTATTCAGAGACCTTTGATCAACTCGACAGCAAAGAGTTTGTGAAAATAATTCTATTGGATGCTATCTTTATCATTGAGCTCTTCCTGAGGAATTTTGAAGGCAAAAGATGTGGAAAATATGGTAACGATTATATATTAAGTAACGCATGGCTAGAATCGCACATAAAGCAGGACTTGATATTACTGGAGAATCAGCTTCCGTTTAAGTTTCTCAAAAAGTTTTATATGTCTGCCTTCAATGGAGAAGAAGTTATTCTCTTTCTTGAGCTTGCCTGTCAGTTCTTTTTCTCCGGTAAGCACCGAATACCCATGGATACGGAAGTAAAACATTTCACTGATTTGCACAGAACGTTTTACTCTCCTACGAACCCAAAACCTGATCCCAAACCTCCCAAACATCTAAGATATACAGCCACAAAGCTGAACGAGACAGGATTGGAATTCAAAGCATTAGTTGATCTAGATATCTCTAAGATTTCCTTACTTGACATAGATTTCGCTAAGCATAAGCGCTTGGAACAATATCCGTGCCTCAATCTCTCATGGCTCTTCTCTTGCTTACCATGCTTGAAATCCCTTCGTTACTCTAAGTGTCTGCAATGTTTCTTGAAAGTCCCACAACTTGTGATAGACAACGAAACAGAAGCTCTTTTCCGAAACCTCATGGCCTTGGAGCAGTGTCATTATCCATCAAACACTTACATCTGCAATTATGTTTTGCTGATGGATTCGCTTATCACTACTAAAGAAGATGTGCGTTTGCTTGTTGAAAAGAAGGTGATTGTCAACAAGCTCGGTAGCAGCAAAGCAGTGACTACTCTGATCAACAAACTTGGCCATCAGATTGTTGAACGTGAATCTTGTTACCACGATCTCTATCAACAGCTTAATGACCACTGCGATAGCCTTTGGAACCGTCTCGTGGCATCCCTGACAAGTGTGTATTTCAAAGATTTTTGGAGAGGCACTGCAACTGTTGCTGGAATTCTAGTCCTGTTTTTTGCTGTTGCGAACTTCATTAGGCCTTTTCTCATGAAGAGTTAATGTTATGTAATGCTATTTAGTAGATTAATATACGACGGTCATATAATAGGAATGGTGTGACAGGGTTAATTTTTACTGTCATATCATTAAATTGTATGAGTTGTATATGAATCTACCTACGAAATATCATTTCTCTTTAGTATTTGTTGGAGTGCTTTGCTTTTAGCTCTAATGGATTTGCATCTGAACTCTGTAATCCTTTTTAGATTTTGATATGCTCTCGTCTTAATAGGTTTTAGCAAAATATATGTATTTGTAAGTTTGTCACAATGTTTTAGCATCCGTGGAGTGTGTATTTCAGCACTATGTCCTATGATAATATTATTCTTCTTGTGTTATGGATTAGACTATTAATTAAATATTTAAATTTTTAGTATTGAGAACAGTGAATAAGATCTTTTTCATTTTACTGTTAATATTTAAAGTCGATGAATCTAACGGTTTACATGATGATCAATCCTTAATTGTTCTTCAGATCACCCCTCATGTTGAAATAACTCTCTAAGTAAACAATCCTAGCTCCATGAGTGAATAGAAAGAGGTAGCATGATATGATGTTTATTCTTAATCTTATCTCTTTGGTTGGGAGATAGCTAAGTGTGAGACTCAGACAATTTTGGAAGGTTTATAATTTTTGGTTTACATTTTTGTGAGGAGTGAAACAAATATGAATGGTCCTACGAAAGAAACATGCAGACAGTGCTGTCTTTCTCGGGCATCAAAGGTCATATATGTTCGTCTCATTATGAGATGCAAACAAAACAAAGGTTGTTGCTACTGAAATATAACACTACCTAAGCATTACTCCATGAGTAGAGGACAGAAGCCAGCAGTAAAGTTGTACAAAGAAAGGCAACCTAAAAAGACTTGACCAAGTATAAGAGATCCTATCAAAGAAACCCCGGCCGGCCACCACCTAACCAACCATTTATTAGAGAGAGAATTATAAACCCTAGATAAAGAATTAACCCTTGCTCTTGATGCGGAAGATGACACATAATTTAAGATTTGACTTAGATATGCTGTAAAAAAAAAAAATAAAAAAATAATTAATTTCAAGTCTTTTATGACAGAGAGAGATGAATTAAATGATATGAACCGTTAAAAAAACTATAAGAAATGCGCTCATTTACATTGTATTGAAGTGGTGCCATGTGATCGGCCATTCTTTAATTTACTGCTCTTTTACCTGATTCTCTCTTGCTGGTGAGATTATTTTGGAAATTAAAACACCCATTCACCCTACTCTAAGGCCTTGTTTGGTTCGCGGAATGACTATTCCATTAGGAAAAGGAATAGCTATTCCTTGGAATAGAAGAGGGTGGAATGGAATAGCTATGCCTATTCTTTGGTTTGGTTGTAACGATGGAATAGAATACTTAATAGTGTAATAAGTATTCTTTTGTTTGGTATAATGGAATACGCTGGTGAATGGAATCATGTTATATTCAAATTTTTAAAAATACCTTATAATACAAATATAATTTAAGGACGTTTTATTCTTTATTTTTTAAAAGAAAAACCATTATAAATACCTTTTTTTTTCAAAAAAAAAAAAAAAAAAAAAGTCCCTTTTTTTTTAAAAAAAAATGTCTGATTTTTTAAAAAAACTGTCAGTTTTTTTTTTTAAAAAAAGCTTCTTTTTTTTTGCACCTCATTTTGCCTTGGTCTTAGCACTACAAAATGATGTGCACAAATGATAAAAAAAAAAAAAATGCACATCAACAGAATCATCATATTCACCTCACCCATCAATTTTATTTTATTGACGAAGAAGATGAATGAAGAGATGGAGACAGATACCTGGGTCTCTGGCAAAGATGAAGATGAACGAACACGAAGATGAACGAAGACGACGATGAACAGACAAGGCAGATTTCTTCGGCGGCTCTTTTATTCGGCCGTTAGAGTGCGAGGGCTTTATGGAGAAAAGGGTGTAATAATTTTATTCCCATTGGAAATGAATAGGTATTCCTCTCATTTTTAAAAGGAATACTTATTCCTCTTCGTAAGGGAATAGGTATTCCTATGGGAATAACTATTCCTATGAATTGGCACTTACCAAACAAAGGAATGACTATTCCTTAGGAATAGTCATTCCATTCCAGGACCTATTCCGCAAACCAAACGGGGCCTAAGTGTTGTATGTTTGGAATCGTAGGGTGAATTTCACCTTTAAATAGCATTCAATAACGTGTAGTGCCTTCATGTATGGTCTGCAATAATTAATTGGTGCCTTCATAAATTTCCAATATATAACATAAATAATAGCAAATGCACATGCCTAATAGACTTTTTATAAACATGACGCATAAAACAATTCTATAAATAGGTTATAAGTAGATTAGCAATACGCTCTCGCTTAATGAAAATAGTGTTAAATTCTATTATGAATGAATTTTTTTTCTTTTCTTCTTTTACTAGGTAAATTTGAAATGTTTTCTTTCACTCCCAGCCTCATTGTCTTTACATGCCCACTAGAAAATTACAATTGGAAGGTTGAAAATATGAAACATAAACAAATAAGCCACTTATGTTCTTCAAGAGAATGCAAGATTTGCTTTCTCTGCTGTTATTTGTCATATTCGTCGTCGTGTTTATTGAGTCGCATATGCTCATCAGAGATGACAAAAAAAAAATTGTTGTTGATCGATAATTGCTATTAGTTACAACAAAAATTGCTGGTGATAAAATAAATTGTAGTTCCTCACAAGTTAGAGCATTCACTGGGCTCCTCACATTTAGCTTTAGCAAAAAAAAACTAACAAATCTCATTAAAATACCCATTTAACAAGCTTTCTACTTCACTTTAAATTTAACTATTGTCATGCTTACTCCTTACTTTTCAAGAGCCAAAAAGGTCAAAGTTATAATTTTTTAAGCTTTTTTTTTTTTTTTTTTTTTTACTTTTCTTGCTGAACTTGAATTCAAACGAAATGAATGCTTTAATTGCAGTTAAAGTAGTTGGTGCAAACTAATAAAAAGTAATATTTAACTAAAATAGAAAATAATGTAAAGAGTTTGATATTTTGTTACTTTTAAAAAGTGACCTTCTAAATTTAAAAAAGTAAACTTTTTTCCTCAAATTTAATTTTTATTTGAATGCTCTTATATATGTCAGCCAAATTAAATGTCGTTCCCAATATAATCTTATCAATGATGACCAGATGGATTTAAGGGGGGACTGCCCCCATCGGCCCTCACCTTTAAATTTTTTATTTTTTTATTTTGGTTAAAAAACGTTTTTTAACCTATAAATTTGTGAAAAAATAGTTTATGTTTTTTTTTTTTTTTTTTTTTTTTTCCTTATTTGGCCATAGGAATTATTTTTTTAATGCAATCCGGCCACCCTCAAATTAAATTTGTAATTCTGTCCCTGACGACTCTTATTGTCGTTGCAGATATGAATCTTATTAACAATGACAAAAATTCATTGCTTCTATCATAAGAAGTCGTGGTTGATATACAACACAACGGTGATAATAATTTATTGGTAATGACATTGACTGGTCGTTGCTGATATACAAATATTTTCAGCGTTGATAACTTAAATATGAGCAACAACTACACATTAACAAAAGAGTAATATAAATGTTAATTTAATGTTCACAAAGTAAACATTAAAAGTTAATGTAATTTTTAAAATTATTATTAATTTGTGATAAATTATTATTGATTTTTGATATAGTGGTAGTTTTAAAAGTTAGATCAATATTTTGTAGACACAAGATGAATAATAAATTGACATATGTAATTACTCTTAATAAGGTATATATCAGCAACGACTGGAGACAGTCATTGCTAATAATTGGGGTTTTTTTTTTCACCAATTATTGTTTTACATTTTTATATTATTTTTTTAGCACTTTTAACACCATAAGAAATTCTAAGTACCAGTCAACACTAATTGATATATCAATTTCCATTTTTGTCTTATTTTTTTTTTTTTTCAAATTTATAAGGATATTTTTGTCTTATTAAAAAAATTTTTAGAATCATTTTTATCTTTTGCTAACATTAAAGAGCATATTAACATTTTTTAATAATTTAGATAAAATATTAACATAATTAATAATTTGTGAGCACATTAACAATAAAATATGTATACTTTTTAAAAATATTTAATATCGTAAAATCATCTAATTCATTAAATGTATCAACTTTAATTTGGCTATCAAATAAATAGTCTCCGGTTAAAGGGAGAGAGATCCTTGTCCTTCAATCTTTCGACGTCTTTATTGTCTGTTAGTACAAAGCCCAAGAACAGAGCAAGCCCAATACACGTAAAAGAGCGCAAGCGAAGCCCATCCGAAAAATCAGAGGGGTTGGGAAAAGCAAGAAGAAGCTGGCCTTCACAGCTGGAGACTGACGACCGAGAGAGGCGGAGTACGATCCCTCAGGATGGAGGAGGAGAAGGAAAGTGGCAGGGCCTTCAGCCCCGGTGGTGGGCTCTGGTGAGCGGGGTCCAATTGGGTTGGGGCCTGTTATCGTACAGAAGAGGCTGCCGGGAATCACGCCTCATGCCGTTAAGAGCGTTCGCCGTTGCCTCCCTCTTCGTCGGAGCCGCCGCCTCCGCCGCCTCCATGTCCGGCCTACATGCCTCCGGCATCCACAAGGTCCACTTCTCTCTATTCCTCTCTCTCTGTCTCTAGAAAATGGAAGCATTTTGGTCTTTTCAAGTAGGAAGTCAGGGGTGCCTCAGTGACTTAAATTTCTGTTCTTTGAAGGTCTAAGATCGTGTTGTGCTGTGGGCTTGTGGCACTGTATATTTGGTTCTTTTGATTGCAAGTGTGCCCCTAGTATTAGCATCCTCAATTGTTGCCCTAGTGCTTTGAAATTCTACCTTTGGACAGGACATGTCTTGAACAATCTTCAATGAGTGTCCCTCAAAATTCATGTCATGGAAACCCAACCTGAGAGCAAGAAGCAAATGGGTTTGTGTGTTCTGCGTTAATTCTTTTTAACTTGAGTGTGTTGATCATCAAGTAATTTGAAAGAAAAAGAACCATTATTTAGATGTATTGATTTCATCTGTTACAAATTTTAGCCCCATTTCAGGCTTCGTTTCAAAAGGGTTGGCAAGTGCACCCTGGTGGTAATGTGTCCTTTTTATGATGGGCATTGAACAAAGGAGATTATTATTATTATTATTATTATTATTATTATTATTATTAATTTTTTTTAAATATTTTTTTATTATTATTATTATTTTTTCTAATGGCCATATTTTAAAAATTTGTTATTTTTCTAACGGTCATATTTTTAACTGAGTCATGTGTGAGAGAAAGGAAAAAGCTTTCATTCGTGAGAGATAATGAAATAGAAAAAGAGAAAAGAAGAAATGGAAAAAAGAAATAACGGTTTGGTGTGGTAAATTCTTTTGGGTTTTTTTTTTTTTTGTTAATAGTAATAAAAAATGATTGATGTAATATAAAGAAATAACTTTTATTAAAAATAGCTTTTATTCTCCATACATTTAGTATATATGAAAAATGACTATTTCATAAAAAAAGAAATAATTTTTATTAGAAATTGAAGAAGATGAAATATATTAACCTTGAAATAGTCAATTCTCAAGCCATGAAATAATGGTTATTCCTTAAATTGGAGAATTTTCCTCAATTTAAAGAATAACCATTATTTCATGGCTATGAGAATAACTTATTTCAAGTATTATTCATTTGAAATTAAAGTATTTGTATGTATACTTTAATACTTTTGAAATTAAAACTATTTTATTTCAATTCTTTATTATTAATAAAAATATTTATTTTTTTATTAAAATAATCATTTTGTATATCAACACATACTTAATATTTACTTCTACCTTCCCTCTTAGGAAGAAAAAGGAGAATATAGAAGAAAAAGCCCTTCTTTTCTAAAATGGCCCACTGAGCGTTGTCTTGTGCCTTCGACGAGGGTATTTTCTCATTTTGATAATACTTTTTTTTGGAAAATGTTTTTTATTATTTATTTGGTTTGAAAAGTGCGTTTCTTGTTTTAAATTTGATTTTTTTTTGTTTATTTGGATTCTGAAAGTATTCTTGGGATGGTAGATTTTGGTCATATTGTTAGAATCCATTTTTTATTTCTATGTGTTCTTTGTTTCTTGAATTTTGTCGATGAGGGATAGAGAAAGGTAAAGATGTGTTTATAACATTCATTTTTGTTGTTTGTCATTCTTTCAAGAAAGAATACAAAAGATTTGATTTGTGACAAATGTTTATAGAAGTTTTTTTTTTTTTTTTTTATTTTAAAAAAAAAATCAAATTAACAGTAATCAAGATCTGAAATTGGGTCTATTGTCTTTCTTCTCTCTCTAATATATTACTACTTAATTAAGTCCATCTTTTTGATGTAAATGTTTCATTTTCTAGCAGTGAAAATGTAATATTATATGAAAGATTCATATTATTTTTTAATCTTCGAGATGAAGCTTTTAATTCAAACTTTAAAAATAAACAAATGATAAAAATATTGCATATAACATGACTAGGTGAATAGCAAAGGTAGTTGGAGGGGCAGATGATGTCATGCCTCACGCAATATAACACTTTGAGTGATGTATGCATATCTTACTTCATTGTGTGGCCCTTTCCCTTCGCATTCATTCGTTTTCACAGAAAACTAAAATGTGAAATGAAGACTTTTCTTAGCCAACTCATTGGAGAATATTGGCCCGTGTTTATGATCTACTAATTGATTCAAAAAAAAAAAAAAAAACAAGAAAAAAGAAAAAGAAAAAGAAGAGGTCTACTAATTGATTCAGACCCCGGGATATGTCATATGAGTACGACTAGAAAGAAGGTTCTATTAATTTTTTTTTTAATTGTCATGCTTTTTAAAATTATTATTGAATAAAAATTAAATAGTGGTCTATTACAAATTAAATAATAATTTTAAAAACTACCTCAATTTTTAAAAAGACACAAAAGAGGATATGGGTCTTCATTCTAGCATTACTCCTAACAAATTAATATGACTTTTAAAATTACCATTAGATTAAAATTTAATATTCATTTATCACAAATCTCAAAATAACTTTAAAAATCATATTAATTTTAGGAGGACACAAAGAAAACATATGTCTTTCTTCTAACGTTACTCAACCCTGGTGGCTGGGTTTGTTGGAGGGTGTTATTTCAACACCAAATATTATTTGCATCCTCATAAATGAGGCAAATTTCACCACCTAATCAAAAATGCATCAAGATCCTCTCAAGTTTAAATGGATGAAAGAAGAACCCATCCTTGTTAAGACAAGGGCATAAGTGTAAAAAAACTATGAAAAGACACTTTTTTCCTAGTTTAACAAGGATTGGCTCCTCTCCATATCAAGCTCAATTCATTTGAACCGGAGATGATCCAAATCCTACCCGAAATAATACTGAATCCAAATGGTAATAGTGACGATACTTAGGAAATGCACTGTCACGTAGTGCTCCTACACTTCCCTAGTGCGCGTGTCTAACCATGATTCCATAACATTGCTTTCTTTAAATTGAATATAATGATTTTTATATTTAGTTGGTGTTGTAATAGACCACAATTACCACAAATAACACAAAACATTTGAATACAAGAAAACAAAAAAAAGTGATACATGATGTTACCTACTCCAAACGGATGGAGACAATTTACCAGAGTCCTAGGAATAAACATGCAGCCAGAGATCTTCTAGTTTCATTACGTTTATGTTTTATGAATTTATTTAGGGTGATAAATATAATGGTAAAAACACATGTTAATTTCCAGATATTATTTCCGACCTTAGAAATTTTTTAAAAAACAATACCTTTAGAGTATTCACATTGGGCTTAACAAATATTTGGCTAAATTTTAGTTAAAACATCACTTTTTTTCATTTTAGCTAATAACTTTTTAAAAAAACTTACATCCGGTTCAACATTTTAGCTAATAACTTTTACTATTCTATTTAAATATTTATTATCTATTTTTTTTTATTCTTTCTCCAACAATTATATTTTTAAAACTTTATCATTTCTTAACGATTACATTTTCTAAAATTTGTCATTTTTTAAAGGTTATATTTTTAAAATTCATTTTTTTTTTCATAATGGTCATATATATATAAATCTTTTTCTAATTGTCTTTTTAAAAAAACAGAACAAAAAACCTGAAGCGTTCAATGCCAAATTTCTAAACTAACTAACGGTCATATTGTTTTAAAAACAATAGAAAATAGAAAATATTTAATACACAATTTCAATGAAATTTACGTAACATTGAAGTATACAGAGATGATGAAAAGAGAAGGTGTAGGAAAGAAAAAAAAAAAAGGAAAGGAAAGAAGAGAGAAGAAGGAGACGTGAGAGAGAGAAAAAATAATTTTTTATTTAGATGAGAGATATTGAGAGATTATTTTATTAATTAAACTTATACATTGTTGAGCTACGGTACTAAATACTGTAGCAAATCATAAAAAATTTGAGTGTTTTACTAAGCTCAATGTAAGGCTTTTTATTTAATAATTTTGTTAAAAGACTCAACAAAATAACTTTTTATTGAACTCAATATAATTACATTTACTTTCTCGTCAATAAATGACTTAGGGCTTGTTTGAGAACCAAATTCTTTTTGGTTTAACTCAATTCTTCTCAATTCTTCATAAAAGTCAACAATCTTTAATAATTCAAATTTTTTCAACCCAACTCAAATTTATTTCACCCAACTTAAAAAAAATATAAAAAATTATATAAAAATTATATTTTTATTTTTTTAAAAAAAATACTGAAG
>FXXK01000817.1:0-22208 GCA_900184695.1 Betula pendula | reverse complement strand
AAACAAGCCCTAATAATATTTGTCAAAGGCTCAACCATTATGATTTTGACATTATGTCGTTCACTGTTGCAATTCCCTACGATCACATACTCTCCCCCTTGACCATTTAATCTTTTTTCTACTATCATTGCTGAACGTACAATTGCTATTAATGCCAAAGTGTGTATCTACCATTACTAATGGTAGATACACGACACACATCTACGATTATTGATCGACATACAACGCACATCTACGTTCAACACATGTTTCTACTATTGCTGAACGCAAGAGTTCTTATTATCCTTGAATGCATAGTTCTTCGTAAAATTACAGTGTTAAAGTTTGAATTTAAGATTTTTAGTTTTGAAATCATATTAAATTACTATTCATCATAAAAGTTTATGCTTATAAAAATATAAAAATTTAATAATTTAATCAATATTTAAAATAATTAAATTTAATCACTAAATGGTACCATTTTCTTCAGGTGTAGCATCCTACTCTTAGGAAAAGGAAAAAAAAAAAAAAAAAAAAAAAAAATCTGAGATATGCATACATCACGCACATGTGATTGGGAGAGATATCGATCAAGATACGTGATTCATATGGTAATCTGGCCCTCTGTTTATAATCTTTGGAAATTATTTGCTCTATGAAGAAAATCTTTTAGAGAAACTTTGTTGGGAAGTTAGGAACAGGATTGTGAGTAAAGGGCATCCAATTTAAAACTAGCACTGTCAATATTAATTGCTTTATGCTCTAATTGGGGTATTTCTCACAAACTTTTGTGTTGATCTTGCTGTGGAGTTGGTGGAGAGTTTTGTTTTTGGCGTCCCCTGTTTCTGGTGTGATTCGTGTTGCAAGTTTGGTCTGGTTAATACTGTTCCTTTGTAGAGTTTGTTTGAGCTTTGTAGCTTTTCTCAGAAGATTGGGATTGTCTTTGTTGTTGTGTAGATTGGGAGAGTGGAGAGACATTGTATTATTTTGTGTGGTTATCAAAATTTCCATTCATAAAAAAAAAATCTGGCCCTCTGCTGACCATTGTGAACGACCCTCACTAGACAATCGACCATTAAATGTGAAAGATGGACTTACATCTGCTTAGATTTGATTTGTTTTTCTTTTTTCTAGGCAATGGGGCTCTCACAATTTAATCGCTTGACAGGAATTGATAATTCTTCTTGTCACACGATATAGAAATATCAGTAACCTAATAAATTTGAGCGTTAGTTGAGAAGGGATATTTTGAACCATTCATTTAGCAAAAGCATGATGTGTTTTGTGTGAGACTTTTCACATTGACCGGGAAAGACCACACGAACTATATATATAGAGACATGGGTGCAAGAGGAAGAGAGGACATATTATGAGTAAGAAATTAAGCGAGAGAAACCCTGAGTACTGTTGGAATTGAAGAGGAATTTTGGAGTTCTCAAGCAATAAATATGCATTTATCGCTACCGAAATTTGCAGGTTCCTTACCGTCTATTTTCACTTTCTTATGTACTTTATGATAAGATGTGTTAAAAATCCTATAATGATATAGTTGATTTTATTCATACACTGGATTTCCTAAAGCAAGGCTCTGCTTGTATTTTATTCATACTCTGGATTTTCCAAAGCAAGGCTCTGCTTGTATTTTATTCATACTTTGGATTTCTAAATTTACAAATTTATGTTTTATTTCAAACTCAGATATCCAATTGATCACTTTAAACAAAGAAATGAAAACTTCAATTCGTTTAAGGATATCTTGTTATTGTGATTATGCTATAGTTGGGTTGAATTTCCACATTTCCAATTGCATAATTCATAGAAGTGAAATGTTATACACACTCTCACACTTTGAAACGTGACATTAAAAATTATTATTAAATTTTAAATTTAATATTATCTATCTAAAATTCAAAAGTTATTTTTAATGTCACATCAAAATATAAATTTAAAAATATTGAAGTAAAAATGTGTGTTGCATTTCCCTTGCAACAAATTCCCAATAGTCGAAAAAAATAGTTGCAAAGTGCTTATTGAAATAATTAAGCTTTTGCAGGTGCACTGGGGCTTAAATGCGACGAGTTAATCATTGACATTCCACCAATCGAGGAATGGCCTGAGTGCTGCATTTACAGGGTTCCCAAGAAACTTCGTATGGTAAATGAAGAAGCCTACACTCCTAAGTTAGTTTCAATCGGCCCATTTCATCACGACCTAGAAGAATCGAGGGGCGTGAAAATGCAAAAACTGAAATATTTAATGGAATTCTGTTCTCGGACTGGAAAGAGCCAGAAGGATCTTGCAAGCATCATTGAAAAAAAAGAAAAAAAAATCCGCCATTACTATTCAGAGACCTTTGATCAACTCGACAGCAAAAAGTTTGTGGAAATAATTCTATTGGATGCTATCTTTATTATTGAGCTCTTCTTGAGGTATTTTGAGCGCGAAAGAAGTGGAAAATATGGTAATGATTATATATTAAGTAACGCATGGCTTGAATCGCACATAAAGCAGGACTTGATATTACTGGAGAATCAGCTTCCGTTTAAGTTTATCAAAAAGTTGTATAATTCTGCCTTCAATGGAGAAGAACCTATTCTCTTTCTTGAGCTTGCCTGTCAGTTCTTCTTCTCCGGTAAGCACCAAATACCCATGAATACAGAAGTTAAACATTTCACTGATTTGCAGAGAACGTTTTACTGTCCTACGGACCGAAAAGCTGATCTCAAACCAACCAAATATCTAAGATATACAGCCACAAAGCTGTATGAGACAGGATTGGAATTCAAAGATGAGCCAGATTTCCCTAAGAGTTCCTTACTTGACATACATTTCGCTAAGGATAAGCGCTTGGAACAATATCCGTGCTTCAATCTCTCATGGCTCTTCTCTTGCTTACCATGCGTGAAATCCCTTGATTGCTCTAAGAGTCTGCAATGTATCTTGAAAGTCCCACAACTTGAGATAGACAACGAAACAGAAGCTCTTTTCCGAAACCTCATGGCCTTGGAGCAGTGTCATTATCCATCAAACACTTACATCTGCAATTATGTTTTGCTGATGGATTCTCTTATCACTACTAAAGAAGATGTGCGTTTGCTTGTTGAAAAGAAGGTGATTGTCAACAAGCTCGGTAGCAGCAAAGCAGTGACTACTCTGATCAACAAACTTGGCCATCAGATTGTTGAACGTGAATCTTGTTACCACGATCTCTATCAACAGCTTAATGACCACTGCGATAGCCTTTGGAACCGTCTCGTGGCATCCCTGACAAGTGTGTATTTCAAAGATTTTTGGAGAGGCACTGCAACTGTTGCTGGAATTCTGGTCCTGTTTTTTGCTGTTGCGAACTTCATTAGGCCTTTTCTCATGAAGAGTTAGTGTTATGTAATGCTATTTAGTAGATTAATATACGACGGTCATATAATAGGGATGGTGTGACAGGGTAAATTTTTACTGTCATATCATTAAGTTGTATGAGTTGTATATGAATCTACCTACGAAATATCATTTCTCTTTAGTATTTGTTGGAGTGCTTTGCTTTTAGCTCTAATGGATTTGCATCTGAACTTTGTAATCCTTTTTAGATTTTGATATGCTCTCGTCTTAATAGGTTTTAGCAAAATATATGTATTTGTAAGTTTGTCACAATGTTTTAGCATCCGTGGAGTGTGTATTTCAGCACTATGTCCTATGATAATATTATTCTTCTTGTGTTATGGATTAGACTATTAATTAAATATTTAAATTTTCAGTATTGAGAACAGTGAATAAGATCTTTTTTATTTTACTGTTAATATTTAAAGTCGATGAATCTAACGGTTTACATGATGATCAAGTCCTTAATTGTACTTCAGATCACCCCTCATGTTGAAATAACTCTCTAATTAAACAATCCTAGCTCCATGAGTGAATAGAAAGAGGTAGCATGATATGATGTTTATTCTTAATCTTATCTCTTTGGTTGGGAGATAGCTAAGTGTGAGACTCAGACAATTTTGGAAGGTTTATAATTTTTGGTTTACATTTTTGTGTGGAGTGAAACAAATGTGAATAGTCTTACGAAAGAAACATGCAGATAGTGCTGTCTTTCTTGGGCATCAAAAGGTCATATATGTTCGTTTCATTTATGAGAGGCAAACAAAAGAAAGGTTGTTGGTACTGAAATATAACACTACCTAAGCATTCCTCCACGAGTAGAGGACAGAAGCCAGCAATAAAGTTGTACAAAGAAAGGCAACCTAAAAAGACTTGACCAAGTATAAGAGATCCTATCAAAGAAACCCCGGCCACCACCTAACCAACCATTTATTAGAGAGAGAATTATAAACCCTAGATAAAGAATTAACCCTTGCTCTTGATGCGGAAGATGACACATAATTTAAGATTTGACTTAGAATATGCTGTAAAAAAAAAAAAAAAAAAAATTTAATTTCAAGTCTTTTATGAGAGAGAGAGCTGAATTAAATGAAATGAACCATTAAAAAAACTATAAGAAATGCGCTCATTTACATTGTATTGAAGTGGTGCCATGTGATCGGCCATTCTTTAATTTACTGCTCTTTTACCTGGTTCTCTCTTGCTGGTCAGACTATTTTGGAAATTAAAACACCTATTCACCCCACTCTAAGTGTTGTATGTTTGGAATCGTAGGGTGAATTTCACCTTTAAATAACATTCAATAACGTGTAGTGCCTTCATGTATGGTCTGCAATAATTAATTGGTGCCTTCATAAATTTCCAATATATAACATAAATAATAGCAAATGCACATGCCTAATAGACTTTTTATAAACATGACGCATAAAATAATTCTATAAATAGGTTATAAGTAGATTAGCAATACGCTTTTGCTTAATGAAAATAATGTTAAATTCTATTATGAATGAATTTTTTTTTTCTTTTTTTCTTTTACTAGGTAAATTTGAAATGTTTTCTTTCACTCCCAGCCTCATTGTCTTTACATTGGCCCATAGAAAATAACAATTGGAAGGTTGAAAATATGAAACATAAACAAGTAAGCCGCTTATGTTCTTCAAGAGAATGCAAGATTTGCTTTCTCTGCTGTTATTTGTCATATTCGTCGTCGTGTTTATTGAGTCGTAGATGCTCATTAGAGATGATCAAAAAAAAAAAAAAATCATTGTTGATAATTGCTATTAGTGATGACAAAACTTGCGGTTGATAAATTAAAATAAACTGTAGTCTCTCACAAGTTAGAGCATTAACAATGGGCTCTTCACATTTAGCTTAAGTAAAAAAACTAACAAAACTCATAAAAATGGCCATTTAATAAGCTCTCCTACTTCACTTTAAGTTTATCTATTATCAGACTTGCTCTTTACATTTCAAGAGCCAAAAAGATGAAAGTTATAATTTTTTATGCTTTTCCTACTGAACTTAAATCAAACGAAATGAATGCTTGAATTGCAGTTAAAGTAGTTGGTGCAAACTAATAAAAGTAATATTTAACTAAAATAGAAAATAATATAAGAGTTTAATATTTGGCTACTTTTAAAAGTGGCTCTATAAATTTAAAAAAGTAAATTTTCTCTTCAAATTTAACTTTTATTTAAAAGCTAATTATTAATACTCTTTATGTATGTGAGCCAAATGTCGTTCCCAATATAACTTATCAATGACGACTAGATGGAGAAGGAAAAGAGAAATACTCCAGTTATCAGGTTTCCAAGCCACACAACGGTATGATACTTATCTTGGTTTGCCAGCGCTGGTCGGGAAATCGAGATCAAAGGCTTTCAAGGGTATCAAAGAGTAGAGTATGGACTCGATTAAGCAACTGGAAGGTAAAGTTCTTTTCGCAGGCGGGAAAGGAGATTCTTCTAAAAGCTGTGGTCCAAGCCATCCCAACGTATAGTATGAGTGTTTTTCTACTCCCCATATCTTTGTGTAAGGAACTCAATAGGATGATGCAGAAATTTTGGTGGGGGCACAAGGATAATGAATCCAAAATTCATTGGATGAGCTGGGACAAAATGGGTGCTTCGAAGGCTCAAGGTGGCATGGGTTTTAGGGATTTGGTTAGTTTCAATAAAGCTCTTCTGGCAAAACAGTGTTGGAGGCTTCTGCAGAATCCAAATTCCTTAGCTGCTACTATTTTTAAGTCTAAATATTATTCCCAGTCTTCCATTTTGGAGGCTAGTTTGGGTAATCGTCCCTCTTTTGCTTGGCGAAGTTTGCTATCGTCTCGGGACCTTCTCCACCATGGGCTTGTGTGGCGTGTGGGTAATGGTCAGCACATCCGAGTTTGGAAGGATAGATGGATTCCGACTCCTATCTCATTTTCTATCCAATCCCCATGACAAATTTTAGGGGAGGATGCCAGGGTTGCAGAGCTAATTGATCCAAATACTAAGTGGTGGAGTTTCACCCTACTCACATCAGTTTTCCAACAAGAGGAAGCACGTGTTATCCAACAGATTCTACTGAGCCCTATGCTACCCAAAGATGTCTTAGTTTGGAGGTGCACAAATAATGGAGTTTTCTCTGTTAGGAGTGCGCATCATCTGGACAAAGATCTTCAGACTATGAAGCGTGGGGGGACCTCTAGACAGGGGGACGGAAATATGGTGTGGAAAACCTTGTGGAAGCTCAAAGTTCCGAATGCGGTAAAAATGTTTCTGTGGCGAGCGTGCAACAGTCTTCTTCCTACGAAAGCAAACCTTTTAAAAAGGGTGTTATTCACGATGCCCTTTGTCCCATTTGTGCGAGGGAAGAAGAAACAGAGAAGCATATCCTATGGAGTTGTCCATCTGCACAAGATGTTTGGGTTTGTGGCCCAAGAAAGTTCCAAAAAGGTATTGGGGTGGGTCTCACCTTTTTCCATGTTTTTGAAGAGATGTTGAGCCGCTATAATCCTCCAGAAATAGAGTTGATGGTGGTACTAGCACGCAAAATATGGTTTCGTAGGAACACTGTAGTACATGGGGGCGATTTTACTGCTCCCTTTCAAGTATTCCGCGGAGCCAGTCTTTCCATGGATGATTTCAGAAGAGTTACGGCCCCAGATTTAGAGGGAGAGAACCATCTTCCCGACGTACGCCTAACTCTTTGGGAGAAAAACCCTACAAGTATTTTAAAAGTTAATTGGGATTCAGCTGTGGATAATGGGAATGAGCGAATAGGGATTGGATTATTGATATGGGACCATGAAGGCGCGATTCTAGCAGCTCTGAGTTTCACAAAAATTTTTTTGGTGGAACCGGTTGTGGCGGAAGCTTTGGGCGCTTTCTATGCTGTTGAATTCTGTAGAGCTATTAATGGCTGGGTTTGTTGGAGGGTGTTATTTCAACATCAAATATTATTTGCATCCTCATAAATGAGGCAAATTTCAACACCTAACGATAAATGCATCAAGATCCTCTCCAATTTAAATGGACTAGAGAGAGGAGCCAGTCTTTGTTAAAACAAGGGCATAAGTGTCAAAAAAAAATGAAATGACACTTTTTCCTTTAGTTTAACAAGGATCGGCTCCTCTTCAATTCAAATCCAATTCATTTGAACTGGAGATGATTTTGATCCTTCTAGAAATAATACCAAATCCAAACGGTAATAGTGACGATATTGAGGAAATGCACGGTCACGTTGTGCTCCTATACTACGTGATTAAAGTTAATTACCACTCATCCAAAAGCTTAAGCTTATAGAAATAAGTACATTTACTTACTTATTCGATACTTTAAGTGATTAAATTTAATCACTAAATGATACCATTTTCTTCATGTGTAGCATCTGCTCTTAGAAAAAAATAAATAAAATAAAAAATCCTGCCTCTTATAATTACATGAGATATGCATACATCACGCACATGTGATTGGGAGAGATCAAGATACGTGATCCATATGGTAATCTGGCCCTCTCTTTATAATCTTTGTAAGCTTAGGAATGATCTCGAGTTTGGAAATTATTTGCTCTATGAAGAAAAGCTTTTAGAAAAACTTTGTTGGGAAGTTAGGAACCGGATTGTGAGTAAAGGGCATGCAATTTAAAGCTAGCACTGTCAATATTGCTTTATGCTCTAATTGCGGTATTTCTCACAAAGTTTTGTGTTGATCTTGCTATGGGGTTGGTGGAGAGTTTTGTTTTTGGCGTCCCCTGTTTCTGGTGTGATTCGTGTTGCTAGTTTGGTCTGGTGCTGTTTTAGTTCTGTTCCTTTGTAGAGTTTGTTGAGCTTTGTAGCTTTTCTCATCAGAAGATGGGGATTGGCTTTGTTGTTGTGTAGATTGGGAGAGTGGAAAGACATGTATTCTTTTGTGTGGTTATAAAAAATTTCATTCGTAAAAAAAGGAAAAAAAAAAAGAAAAAGAAAAAGAAATCTGGCCCTCTGTACTGTGAACCACCCTCACTACACAATCGACCATTAAATGTGAAAGATGACATACATCTGCTTATATTTGATTTGTTTTTCTTTTTTTAGGCAATGGAGCTCTCACAATTTAATCGCTCGACAGGAATTGATAATTCTTCTTTTTACAAGATATATAAACGGAGATGTATTTGATGTTATTTTCTTATATATTTATTTATTTTTTAATCCATTGAATTTGTGTAGGTCCCAATGATTCAATAGTATATTTGCTCATCTCTTGTACGGAGATAGACAAAAAACAGATAAAAAAATGAAACCAAACATTTCTCGTAAAAACATAAGTAGCTTAACAAATCCTCTTTTTTGTATTTCTTTTAATACAAGTAACCCACCATTCGACTTCCAGGGAAACAAAAATCAAATACAAAATAAATTGAGTTTAGGCTAGGAGTGTTAATGTGTTTTAAATAGTATTTTTGTTTCTTATTTAAAAAAAATATTTTGACGTGACATACAAATGAAAACCGTTACAAACGGAAATCGCTTTATGTTTGATAACCCTATTGACATTTCTACTAAGCTCATAATTTAGAGACTTTGAGCTTTAGTGAGAAGAGATATTTTGAACCATTCATTTTGCGAAAGCGTGATGTGTGAAGTCGTGTGAGACCTCACAGTGACGGAAAAAGACCACACTAACTATATACATACATCATACATGCATGGGAGCTGATATGCATCAGCCCAGGCTGATGCAACAGTGCATCAGCTTGGGCTGCTTTTATTTAAAAAAAAAAAAAAAAAAAAAATTCTGAAATGGAGTCCACCATTTCAGAAAAAGTGCCCAGGCTGATGCACTGTAGCATTAGCCTGGGCTGTTGTTTATCTTTACCGTACATGCATATATATATATATATATATATATAGGGCAAGAGGAAGAGAGGACATATTTTCAGTAAGAAATTAAGCGAGAAAAAACCTGAGTGTTGGAATTGAATAGGAGGAATTCTGAAGCTCTCAAGCAACGCAAATGGATTTCTGGGCAGCAATATTTGCAGGTTCCCTACTGTCTATTTCACTTTATTATGTAGGTTTTAATGATATAGTTGATTTTATTCATACAATGGATTTCCAAAACCAAGGGCCTGCTTGTATATATTTTATTAAAAATGAAAGCTAGGATCTTGGTATCCTATGTTTGTGTGAAAATTAACTTCGAATAGTAATACATTTTTACTATGATTATGTTATAGTTGCGTTGAATTTTCCCATTTCCAATTGCATTGACATAATTCCCATAGAGTCAAAAAAAAAAAAAAAAATTTTAATGATTTTGCTTATTTCTCAGTAGGAAAAGGATTGGATTCAGTGATTGACATTCCATGCGAGGAATCTGAACTGTGGTATGAGTGCTGCATCTACAGGGTTCCCAAGAAACTTCGTCAGGTAAATGAAGATGCCTACACTCCAAAGTTAGTTTCAATCGGCCCATTTCATCACGACCTAGATGAATTGTTGGGCGTGAAAATGCAAAAACAGATATATTGGAACAAGTTCTTTTTTAGGACCACGAAGACCAAGAAAGATCTCAAAAGCATAATTGAAAGCAACAAAGAAAAAATCCGCCGTAGCTATTCAGAGACATTTCATGATCAGCTCACTGATCAAGACTTTGTAAACATGATTCTATTTGATGCTATCTTTATCATTGAGCTCTTCCTGAGGAATTTTGAACGCCAAAAATATTGTAATGATTATATATTAAGTAACGCATGGCTAGAATCGCACATAAAGCAGGACTTGATATTACTGGAGAATCAGCTTCCGTTTAAGTATCTCCAAATGTTGTATAACTCTGCCTTCGAATTACAAGAAGTTACTCCCTTTCTTGAGCTTTCCTGTCACTTCTTCTCCGATAAGCATCGAATACCCATCAACTGTACGGAAGTAAAACATTTTACTGATTTGCAGAGAACGTTTTACCGTCCTAAGGACCGAAAAGTTGATCTCAAACCAACCAAATATCTAAGATATACAGCCACAAAGCTGTATGAGACAGGATTGGTATTCGAAGCATTAGATGATCCAGATTTCCCTAAGAGTTCCTTACTTGACATAGATTTCGCTAAGCATAAGCGCTTGGAACGATGTCCGTGCTTCAATCTCTCATGGCTCTTCTCTTGCGTACCATACGTGAAATCCCTTGATTGCTCTAAGAGTCTGCAATGTATCTTGAAAGTCCCACAACTTGAGATAGACAACCAAACAGAACCTCTTTTCCGAAACCTCATGGCCCTGGAGCAGTGTCATTATCCATCATACACATACATCTGCAATTATGTTTTGCTGATGGATTCTCTTATCACTACTAAAGAAGATGTGTGTTTGCTTTCTGAAAAGAAGGTGATTGTCAACAAGCTCGGTAGCAGCAAAGAAGTGACTTCTCTGATCAACAAACTTGGCCATCAGATTGTTGAACGTGAATCTTGTTACTACGATCTCTATCAACAGCTTAATAAGCACTGCGATAGCACTTGGAACCGTCTCGTGGCATCCCTGACAAGTGTGTATTGCAAAGATTTTTGGAGAGGCACTGCAACTATTGCTGGAATTTTGGTCCTGTTTTTCGCTGTCGGGAACTTCCTTAGGCCTTTTCTCATGAAGCATTAGTATTATGTAATGCTATTTAGTAGATTAATATACGATAATCATATAACTTAAATGATGTGACATGGTTAATTTTTACTGTCATATTATTAAGTTGTATGACAGTTGTATATGAGTCTACCTACTAAATATCATTACTCTATAGTATTTGTTGGAGTGCTTTGCTTTTAGCTCTATTGGATTTGCATCTGAACTTTGTAATGCTTTTTAGATTTTGATATGTTCTCGTCTTAATAGGTTTTAGCAAAATATTTGTATTTGTAAGTTTGTCACAATGTTTTAGCATCCGTGGAGTGTGTATTTCAGCACTATGTCCTATGAATATATTATTCTTCTTGTGTTATGGATTAGACTATTAATTAAAATATTTAAATATGCAGTATTGAGAACAGTGAATAGGATCTTTTTCATTTTACGGTCAAAATTTAAAGTCGATGAATTTAACGATTTACATGATGATCAAGTCCTTAATTGTACTTAAGATCGGTCCTCATGTTGAAATAACTCTCTAATTAAATAATCCTAGCTCCATGAGTGAATAGAAAGAGGTAGCATGATATGATGTTTATTCTTAATCTTATCTCTTTGGTTGGGAGATAGCTAAGTGTGAGACTCAGACGATTTTGAAAGGTTTACAACTTTTGGTTTACATTTTTGTGTGGAGTGAAACAAATGTGAATGGTCCTACGTACGAAAGAAACGGTAAGTGAAGACAATGCTGTCTTCCTCGGGCATGAAAAGGCCATGTTCGTTTCATTTATGAGATGCAAACAAAACAAAGGTTGTTGATACTGAAATATAACACTACCTAAGCATTTCTCCACGAGTAGAGGACAGAAGCCAGCAATAAATTAAGTTGTACAAAGAAAGGCAATCTAAAAAGACTTAACCAAGTATAAGAGATCCTATCAAAGAAACCCCACCACCTAACCAACCATTTATTAGAGAGAGAATTATAAACCCTAGATAAAGAATTAACCCTTGCTCTTGATGCGGAAGATGACACATAATTTAAGATTTGACTTAGATATGCTGTAAAAAAAAAAAAAATTTAATTTCAAGTCTTTTATGATAGAGAGAGATGAATTAAATGATATGAACCGTTAGAAAAACTATAAGAAATGCGCTCATTTACATTGTATTGAAGTGGTGCCATGTGATCAGCCATTCTTTAATTTACTGCTCTTTTACCTGGTTCTCTCTTGCTGGTGAGACTATTTTGGAAATTAAAACACCTATTCACCCCACTCTAAGTGTAGTATGTTTGGAATCGTAGGGTGAATTTCACCTTTAAATAACATTCAATAACGTGTAGTGCCTTCATGTATGGTCCGCAATAATTAATTGGTGCCTTCATAAATTTCCAATATATAACATAAATAACTGCAAATGCACATGCCTAATAGACTTTTTACAAAAACGACGCATAAAACAATTCTATAAATAGGTTATAAGTAGATTAGCAATATGCTCTCGCTCAATGAAAATAGTGTTAAATTCTATTATGAATGAATTTTTTTATCTTTTTTTCTTTTACTAGGTAAATTTGAAATGTTTTCTTTCGCTCCCAGCCTCATTGTCTTTACATGCATGCCCACTAAAAATAACAATTGGAAGGTTGAAAATATGAAACATAAACAAGTAAGCCGCTTATGTTCTTCAAGAGAATGCAAGATTTGCTTTCTCTGCTGTTATTTGTCATATTCGTCGTCGTGTTTATTGAGTCGTAGATGCTCATTAGAGATGATCAAAAAAAAAAAAATCATTGTTGATAATTGCTATTAGTGATGAAAACTTGCGGTTGATAAATTAAAATAAACTGTAGTCTCTCACAAGTTAGAGCATTAACAATGGGCTCTTCACATTTAGCTTAAGTAAAAAAAACTAACAAAACTCATAAAAATGGCCATTTAATAAGCTCCCTACTTCACTTTAAGTTTATCTATTATCAGACTTGCTCTTTACATTTCAAGAGCCAAAAAGACGAAAGTTATAATTTTTTAAGCTTTTCCTACTGAACTTAATTTCAAACGAAAAGAATGCTTGAATTGCAGTTAAAGTAGTTGGTGCAAACTAATAAAAAGTAATATTTAACTAAAATAGAAAATAATGTAAAGAGTTTAATATTTAGTTACTTTTAAAAGTGGCTCTATAAATTTAAAAAAGTAAACTTTTCTCTTTAAATTTAACTTTTATTTAAAAAGCTAATTATTAATACTATTTATGTATGTGAGCCAAATGTCGTTCCCAATATAATCTTATCAATGACGACTAGATGGATTTAATGGGGGACTGCCCCCATTGGCCCTCACCTCTAAATTTTTTAATTTTTATTTTGGTTAAAAAAACGTTTTTTAACCTTTAAATTTGTGAAAAAATAGTTTTTGTTTTTTTTTTTTTGGTTTTCCTTATTTGGCCCTAGGAATTATTTATTTAATGCAATCCGGCCACCCTCAAATTGAATTTGTAATTCCGTCCCTGCAGACGACTCTTATTGTCGTTGTAGATATGAATCTTATTAACAATGACAAAAATTCATTGCTTCTATTACAAGAAGTCGTGGTTGATATACATACAACACAACGGTGATTATAATTTATTAATAACGACATTGATTGGTTGTCGCTGATATACATATATTTTCAACTACACAATAACAAAAGAGTAATGATAGATGTAAATTTAATGTTTCCAAAGTAGACATTAAAAATTAATGTAATTTTTAAAATTATCATTAATTTGTGATAAATTATTATTAATTTTTGATATAATGGTAATTTTAAAAATTAAATCAATATTTTATATACATAAGGTGGATAATTAGTTAACATGTATAATTATATATTAGCAACGACTGGGGATAGTCATTGTTGATAATCAGGATTTTTTTTTTTCACCAATTATTGTTTTACATTTTTATATTATTTTTTTAGCACTTTCAACACCATACGAAAATTCTAAGTACCGGTCAATATATCAATTTTCATTTTTTTTTTCAAATTTATAAAGATATTTTTATTTTTTTGTTGGCATTAAAGAAGGTATTAATTTTTTTTTTTTGATAGTTTAAATGAAACATTAATACAATTAATAGTTTGTGAGCACAATAACAATAAAATAATATTTTTTTAAAAATATGTGTATTTTTAAAAATATTTAATAACATAAAATTATATAAATCATTAAATGTATCACCTTTAAATCTGACAATCAAATAGATACTTTCCGGTTCAAAGGAAGGAAGGGAGAGGATCCTTGTCCTTATTTTCTGTTAGGACAAAGCCCAAGAACAGAGTAAAGCCCAATACACGTAAAAGAGCACAAGCGAAGCCCATACGAGGAAAGAACAACAGTCAGAGGGGTTGGGAAAAGCAAGAAGAAGCTGGCCTTCACAGCTCGAGACTGACGACCGAGAGAGGCGGAGTACGATCCCTCAGGATGGAGGAGGAGAAGGAAAGTGGCAGGGCCTTCAGCCACTGGTGGTGGGCTCTGGCGAGCGGGATCCAATTGGGTTGGGGCGTGTTATCGTACAGAAGAGGCTGCCGGGAATCACGCCTCATGCCGTTAAAAGCCTTCGCCGTTGCCTCCCTCTTCGTCGGAGCCGCCGCCTCCGCCTCCATGTCCGGCCTACATGCCTCCGGCATCCACAAGGTCCGCTTCTCTCTATTCCTCTCTCTCTCTCTAGAAAATGGAAGCATTTTGGTCTTTTCAAGTAGGAAGTCAGGGGGTGCCTCCGTGACTTAAATTTCTGTTCTTTGAAGGACTAAGATCGTGTTGTGTTGTGGGCTTGTGGCACTGTATATTTGGTTCTTTTGATTGCAAGTGTGCCCCTAGTATTAGCATCCTCAATTGTTGCCCTTGTGCTTTGAAATTCTACCTTTGGACAGGACATGTCTTGAACAATCTTCAATGAGTGTCCCTCACAATTGTCATGGAAACCCAACCTGAGAGTAAGAAGCAGATGGGTTTGTTTGTTCTGCGTCAATTCTTTTTAAATTGAGTGTGTTGATTGTTAAGTAATTTGAAAGCAAAAGACCCATTAGTTAGATGTATTGATGTCATCTGTTGCAAATTTTAGTCCCATTTCAGGCTTCGTTTCAAAAGGGTTGGCAAGTGGACCCTGGTGGTAATGTGTCCTTGTTATGATGGGCATTGAACAAAGCAGATGTTTTTGCCACATATAATGTGGAAAAAGAGTCAGTTGTCTGGGTCCTACCTGTTGTTTGAACTATAAATTGTTAATCACTAGCTGGTGACGATGATAACATGAATGATGTATCGGTTACGTTGTTGAGTTTGTTATAAGGTTAAATCTGCTTGTTTGAAGTTGAGTACGGTCCTTTCCCCACAATATGATTTTTGCCATGTAAGAGTGATCTGAAGTCGGGTGCCTTGAGAACATTAGCGCAAGTTTTTCAAACACACGTGAGATACACTTTACCTTCATTTGCTCCAATTCTGGTCCTCTTAACTAGCGTTTTGCCTTCTAGGCTCTGGATACAAACTGTGCCATACATCATTGGTGAAACAGTACCGAGAAGGGATTATGTTCCCGTTGCTTGTTGGGTTCATTGCTTTGATTTTCTTACTTTTGGTAGAAATTAGGGATGAACTTTTAAATTGCTTATCTTCTTTTTCCTCTTCTCCTTCCTCCTTCTGACCTCCCTGCAGTTACAGTCAAGTAACTATACCTCCTTTTGTTACCCCCAAAAGTCTACTCTTTTAGTCCTACTCTCAACCCTCTACCCTGCCGCCTAAATCCTAATTTTATCAGCTTTGGTACTTAGAAAGTCTGGACCTTTTTCATTTTTAAAACACTGTGTCTTTCCCACTTCATTATCACTAATTTGACAGGGTTTTATGAACTTAGCCACTCATTATTTGACTGTTTGAAATGGATAATAATTTTCATTTCTAGATGTTTGAAGATTTTATTGCTAATCTCTAAAAAAGTGTAAAAATATGAGAAAAAAAAAAGATTAACAATAACAATTAGCCTACCGGTGACTATGAAAGTAAATAACATTATTTCAAGTGAATATTTTGTGCTTGTAGCTAATGAATGTCTTGATAGACAAATTAGATAAAGGAACCTGGTGCTATGTAAATAGGACCTAAAAAAAGCCTACAATCATGTTAACTGGGATTTCCTGTTGTATCTATTGGATAGCTTACTATATTTCTATGGTGCATTTCTTAGTGCTGATTAATGGATCTTCTACCGAATTTTTTAATATCTCTCGTGGCCTGAGACACTTAGACCCTTTATCTCTCGTACAGTTTGTAGTTGTCATGGAGGCTCTGGGTAGAATGTTGTATGCCTCATTGGATAGGGGGCTCTTATCAAGTTTTTCGATAGGGTCGAGGAATACTGATGAGCTCCTAATGTCTCATATCTTGTTTGTAGATGACACTTTGATCTTTTGTGAGGCAATACTAGACCATTTTTGTCATCTGCATTGTCTCTTCTTATGTTTTGAAGTTGTCTCGGAATTGAAGATTAACTTATTTGAATTAGGGTTAGTCCCTGTTAGTGCGGTGGATGATGTTGGAAGGTTTGACTCATATCGTTGGTTGTAGGGTGTCTTATTTGCTTATGAAGTATTTGGGTTTTCGTTTGGGGGCCTCGTATAAGGTTAAGTCAATATAGGATGTCATTGTTGAAAAAATGGAATGTTGGTTGGCTAGTTATAAGAGGCTTTATTTGTCGAAGGGTGGTACCTCAACATTGATTAAAAACACTCTTTACAATTTGCTCAATTATCATCTATCCCTTTTTCCCATTTCCGTAGGAGTTGCTAAACGAACTGAGAAACTTTAGAGAGATTTTCTATGGGTAGAGTTGGTGATGAGTTTAAATTCCATCTAGTCAGTTAGTCTGAGATTTGTTCTCTATTTTGCTTTGGTTGATTAAGGGTTAGAAATCTAATTTAGCTTTATTGAGCTCTCTTAGGAAGTGGTTATGTCGTTTTACCACAGAAATGGAGGTTTTTTGGAGATTGGTAGCAAAAATCAAATATGACAGTAAGAAGGGAGGATGGTGTTCTAAGGAGGTTGTTGGTCCTTTCGGCGTGGGGGTGGGGGTGTGGAAAAACATTAGGGGGTGAGGATTGTTTTCTAGATTTGTCAAATAGGAGATGGGTCTAAGATAAGGCTTTGGCGTAATTTGTGGTGTGGGAATCATTCTCTAAAGGCTTCTTTTTTGGATTGTTTAGTATTGCCCGCTATAAGGAGGCTTTGTTGACAGATCATGTGCAATTCTTTAACAACAATCTTCAGTGGAATATTTCTTTTACCATACCAGCGCATGATTGGGTGATGGACTTAGTCACTTCATTCTTTGATCTTTTATATTCTCTCAAGTTGAGATGAGGTGGCAAGGATAAATATGTTGGATCCCTTCCAAAAGGTGAAAGTTCGAGGTTCGATCTTTCTATCATGCGCTTTGGAGTCCCGTTGGCTCTCCATTTCCTTGGAAGAGCATTTAGAAAATTAGGACTCCTTCGAGAGTCGTGTTCTTTGTGTGGACGAGAGTGTTAGGAAAGATTTTAACTTTGGATAACTTTAGAAAAAGACATGTCATAGTGTTGGATTTGTGTTGCATGTGTAAGAGGAATGAGGAGACTATAGATCAACTTCTTTTCCACTGTGAAGTGGCTAGTGAATTGTGGGTTTCGAGCTTCCATCCTTTTGGTGTAGAGTAAGTCATGCCTATAAGGGTGGTGGAATTGTTGGCTAGTTGGAAAAGTTAGTTGGGAAGTCGGTGCATTTTAGAATCTTGGACGATGACTCTTCTATCTTAATGTGATGCATTTGGACAGCGGAATGCGAGCAGTTTCAAAGATTTTGAGAGATTGATATTAGAGTTAAAAGTTGTTATGTTTAAATCTCTTTATGCTTGGATAATGGTGTATAATAGTCCTCACTTTTTTAATTTTAGAGAATTTCTCGGCTTGTGTTCTACTTTTACTTTAGAAATTTTTTTTTGTATACTTTCTGTGTATTTGGGTTGCGGGCTAACTTGCGGCTCTTTACTATTTTAATGAGATTGAATTAGTTATATATATATATATATATATATATATATATTGTCTATTAGTATTTTTCTTTTCCATTCCATTTGTGTGGGCGCACATGTTCTTTGTGCGTGTACAGATTTTTTTCTTTTCTCTGTATGGGGTAGAGAGTGGCTTCCCCAAAGAGAATTGTTTCTATGAACTATATATAAACTTTTCTGCATATCAGAGTACACGTAGTTATCCACTCACAAAAAAAAGAAAAAAGAAAAAAGAAAAAAAGTAAACAGTGTTATCCTTTTGAAATTGCTTCGAACCCTTGATAATGTACTCATTGGTTGCATCTCTTGTATAGGTGGAAGACTTCTTGGAAGTGGGTGCAAATATAAGACGTGGACTTGGGGTTCGTCCAAGGACACGAGAAGAATAAGTATATTTTCATATGCATAAATTGGACGATCATTGTTATTTCGTAGGCTCTGAAATTGTTTTTTCGAGAATGATTTTGGCTTTGTATGGCTGTCTTTTCTTTGAAGGTCATTATGTATATTCTTTGCGAAAACAAATCCAATTTCAGAGATAAAACAGTTATCATGCATGTGCAAAAACACACCCATGTTTACTCTTTTCTATTTCTTTGCTTTGAGAAACTAGCAGAAAATGTTTTCTATTATTATGAACTGTCTTTGCTTCTCTTTGACCAGATGAACTATTCTGTGATCTCTTTGTGGTTTAGGAGAATATTAGAGTATTTTAATAGACAGTATCTGGACAAGAATGAAAAAAATCAGCCATAATATTTGAAGACTATTTATTAGAATAATATCATTTTCTTTGTCGACAAATATTTTGCTTTGTCTTCAAGTTTAGAATTATTTTTGTATTTTTATTTATTTCTTTTTAACCAAGTATTTTGCTTGGAAAATACTCAAACTTAGCCTATATAAAAGTATGTTTGTATTATTTGTAATTCAATTTTAAAGTATCAATATAATTTAAGTGTTTCATAGTTATTCTATGTTTACTTATGTGAGGCAACTATGTTTTTTTTTTTTTTTTTTTTTTCCTATTTGCTATTTTCTCTCTCCTGAGTTCCATTTTCAATCATTAACTCTTAGTTTCTGCTACTATTATACGTTATCAAAACAATCTTAATTCTACCTGGCGTTACTTTGTCCATGATGAAGATACAAGCAAGATATTTCCAGTATGCTCTCTCTTTTTCAACCAATAAAAAAAAAAATAATAAATAAATAAACATACTCCCTCAAACTACCACCTTATTGTCAATGTTTCCTTACACTATCAATTGTATTAATATTCCTTCTAAATTATCAAAAAAATGTCAATGTGCATCCTTATGATCAGCAAATAGATAAAAAATGATCATAATTTTTTTTTAATAAAATAAAAATATTCTTATAAATTTAAAAAATTGAGTGGTTTAGTAACCACTTTAGCCCAATGAGGGGTGGCTTGGCCACCCCATTTGGCTTAATAGGGGGCGGCCAAACCACCCCCAAATGGCCATCGAGTGGTCAAACTATCCCCAGTGACTATAGGGTTGCCAAACCTCTCCCTAGCCATTTGAGGGGTGGTTCAGTCACTCTTATGGCCATTTGGAAAGTGGTTGAACTATCTCAACATAGCCAAGGGTGGTCCAACTACCACTGGCCGGCCATAACGGGTGGTTGAATCACCCCAAGACCTTAGGGGTGGTTCGGGTACCCCTTATTTGGTTAAAGGAGGTCGCCAAGCTACCCCTGGTTGGCAAGGGGGTGGTTCCTTGGTTTTTCTTTTTTTTTTTTGTTTAAAAAAAAAAAATAATAATTTTATATATATGTTTTTTTCTTTAAAAAAATTAGGAATGATATTTTTGTCATTGGAGATTACATTGACATTTTTTTGTAGTTTATGAGAGACATTAAAACAATTGATATTTTTGAGAGACATTGACAATAGAGTAATAGTTTGAGAGAAATATATATTCTTTTAAAAAAAAAAAAAACTAAACTGAAAAGGAACATCAGCCATGTTAAAGCTGTTGACGACATAATACATAATTAGGCTTCGTTTGTTTCGGCGTAAAATGATTTTCAGAAATCATTTTCTGTATTTTTCGGTGTTTGATGAAGCAGAAAATAATAGTCAACGGAAACCATTTTTAGTTTGATCGAAAAATTTTCTTTAATTTTCGTAAAATAGTTTTATCTTTTTAAAACTGTAAACAATTTTCCGAGTTTGAGCGTCCATTCTCAAATCGCCGAAACCTAGTTGGGACCCACCCAAGACATTTTCAAGACCTGCTCGAGGCATCGCCGGGACTCTGCCAGGACTCCGCCAGGACATTTTCAGGACCCAACCTGGACATTGCCAGGACCCATACGTGACATTTTCTAGATCCGCTCTATACATCGTCGAGACCCGACTTGGACATCGTTGAGACCTATCCGGGACTTGATCAAGACAACGCCAGGACCCACTCGGGATATTTTTAGGACCAGACCGGGACATCGCTAGGACCCACCTGAGACATTTTAGGAACCTTCTCGGGACTTCGTCAGGATACACCCAGGACATTGCTGGGTCCCACCCGAAATATTTTCGGGACCCCCCTGAGACATTTTTGAGACCCGTTCGAGACATTGCGGGGACCCGGTCGGGACATTGCTTGGACTCGCTTAGGACATTTTTAGAACCTGCTCGGGACATCGTCGGAACCTGACCAAGGCATCGCTGAAACCCACTTGAGACATTTTTGGGACCCGTTTGAGACATCGTTAGGACCCACCTGAGACATTGCTGGGTCCTGTCCTGGACATCTTCGGGACTCGCACAGGACATCGCCAGGTCTTGCCTAGGACATCATCGGGACCCACTTAGGACATCCTCGAGACCAGACCGGGACCCAGTTGGGAGTTCGTTGAGACCTGGTCGGGACACCATTGGTACACCACCGAAACTCGGTTGTGACCTAGTTGGAACCCCGCCTAGACCTGGTTGAGACCCCACCGGGAATTGGTCGCCAGCTGAGATTTTATTAATATAATATATGAATAAAATTGTATTAATATTTTTACGTTGTGAATAAAAATTAATTTTTATAAATTAATATGATTGATTAAAAATATAAAAAATATTTATGATTTTTTGGACGCGCCAAACACCGAAAAATATTTTTGACGGAAAATATATTTTCCGACGGAAATCATTTTACGCCCAAACAAAAGGGACATTAGTGTGTTTTCTTTCCACTTTGAAATTTGAATGCAGTTTTGTATGCCGGCTATCAGTGTTAGATATCTGAATTTTCCTGCTATAAGATTAATGAAACATTATTCCAAATTGTATATTAGTGTTCATATAATTACCAACTAAACCTACATAAATCTGTATAGGTGAACGATTTCTTGAAAATACATCACAGCCATCAAACTTTGATGGATCAAAACTGCTTCTCTCTCTAGTTGTCTAGAGAGATAAGCTCTCTCCCCTGTCCTCTGAGTGATCCTCCTCTGCCCACAATCAAGATAGGTTGACATCTCTCATTTTTCTGAATCCAAGGCCACCTTGAGATCGAGGAAGGCACAATGAGGTGCAAGATTTGAGGGACAGATTCCTGAGTTTGCCAATTAGGAAACCCCATCAAAAGTTGTTAAAGATTTTGTCAAGTCTGCTACAAAAACTAGTGGGCAGTAGGAAAGTGCTCATCGAGTAAGAGGGAATAGTTGAAGCCATAGCTTTAATCATAACAGACCTGCCAGCATGTGAGAGGGGTTTAGCCCTCAAACCATCCATCTTATGTAAGAGTATTCTAAGGTGATGCTGTAAATTGTATGAAGTAAGGTGGGTTCAGAAGATGAATGTAGCAGAGATTATGTAATAAACGAAGAAGATGAAGAAAACTTGGTATTGAAATGATAATGGCTCTTCGAGAGGCCAATCTCTCCAGCTCACTAACAAACATTCAGAATATTCTTTTCTCCTCTATCCATAGCAGCTCTCTCCTATATAGCCTATTCTGTTAGAATATATTCTAACAGAATTGGACAGCTATATCTTTCGTTATACAAAACGCACTGAAAGATACTAAACGCAGTTTCTAGAAGCATTACAAAACGCAAAGCAGCTATTTAAAATGCAAGAAATAAAAAGGCCTTAAAACGCATAGCAAAATAAACATAAACGCATGAGACTTGAAGGCAGCTTCTAATCTCTCT
>FXXK01000816.1:192895-217052 GCA_900184695.1 Betula pendula | reverse complement strand
GTAGCAACAAACAAATAAACGAAAAGAAAATATAAGCATGGATCGCATGTATCAACAAACAAATGCGCATCCGGGGAATCGAACCCCGGTCAGTACCGTGGGAGGGTACTATGATACCACTACACTAGATGCGCTTCACTTGACAGGATGCTTGAAAAGTTATATTTGAAGATAATATACATTATTATCTCCTTTGGGAGCAGGCTAGTTACGCAATCGCATGATTTTCTTACGCTTCAGCAATCACTTTTCAGGAGTCGAGCAAATCAAGGTACTGACGTGGTGCTATAATATCTCAATAAGATCCTATAGCCTTCCAATTCCGTCAATTGGATTTCAATTGAGGTTGTCGGTTTGAGTTCAAGTTGTGATATATCGAATATCTCCGGCCTGACCGCCCATTTCGAGAGTTCAAGCTGTTTACTCAAATGACAAATTAATTTGTGTTTATTTTATTTTTTGTTGGGTTATCCTGCCCTTTATTGTTGTATGTTGTAGTTTGTTCTTGTTTAATGTATTTATAAAAAAAAAAATGACAAATTAAAATAGGGTTACAGAGAATCTCTTTTTGCGATCATGTATTCAAGTATCAAAACTATTTCCTGTCAAGATTCCAAACTCATCTTGTCTCTCTTTAATGTGTTCACTATACGACGGTAGCCATGCAGTCCACTTTTTAACCAAGTTGCAACGACAAAGCAAAATATTATTAACCCATGCAATAAGTAAAATTTGATTTGTAAATCCACCCTCATTGCATGCACATCTACCTAAGGACAAATATTTTCCTTCAAAGTTTGAAATGAACAGGTTTCTGTCTTTGATTTCTCAATATATATATATATATATATATATATATATATATATGCAAGAAAATCCTTTATATGGTATAACCTATATGCCACATGTGTATATAGTTTATTATCTTTATAATAAAGACTTAGGTGCACGATAATTTTATTCACAATATGTTAATTAGGTTGTGGAATCAACTATAATTACACTTAAATTGATTATATATCAAATCAATTTATTATTTGATGGGAGGAATAATTAAAGTATATAATTAATTAAGGGTATCTGATCTAGCCTATAAATACATAGCGTGTGTATTCCATCAATAATATTTTATTTTAGATTCTTAGAGGCTGTTCGTTCTATTGATAGGATAATTTTTTTTTTTTACTTGAATTAAAGATGACTGAAGGTATTTATAATCTTAATTTATGCTACTATATATTATTAGCATTTGATTATTTAAAGTTATATCTAACATATGAACCTGCAGCCACCAATGGAGTTTGCATCTTAATAAGAGATAAAGCTAGAAGAATGTGCTTTTGTTGGAATGAGTAATTAATTAAGCAGCCCTGATATTTGTACATAATGGAGTATTTAATTAATCATTTGAATTTGTCAAAATATATATATGAACCTGCAGCCACCAATAAATGTCAAATTACAATATGAAAATTATCAGATCATTTAGACAAAGTGTTGTACAAAACAAATCTGGAAGGGGGCTAGCTAGGCTCGTAATAGAATTCTTTATTATTATTACACAATAGAATTCAACACATGTGAAAGAATTTTTTTTTTTTTTTTACTTGGAAAAGTTAACAAACTGCTCCTAACAAATCCATGAAGTTAAAACCATTTCTTAATTTGAGGGCCATGATCTTCAATTTGATCTCACTGATCGGGGAGCGATAGAGGCATTAATGATATCCATTTGCACTTTTCTCAAAGCATCAGCGAAATCCATTGCTATTTTCAAGGCATCTCGAGCATCAGCCAATGCCCCCTCAAGCTCCTTATTGACCAAGTAATATGTGCACATTTGGCTTAGAATCCGGTCGTGTCTTTCTTGGGACCTTTGCACTCTTTCTTCAGCATGTTCCAAGGCCTCGCTAATGAGTCTTAGTTTCTGATCTGTCGTGATTTTTTCCCGATGCCAACTCTTCAACTTAGACACGCAGAAGATGAATGAGGCTGAGAAGCCGACTACGGCAAAACCAATGCGGCGATAATCCATGAATTATTCTTTTCTCTCTCTCTCTTTGGTTTGCTGAATATTATATGAAAAAGAAACTACGAACTACAAAGAAGGATAAAAAGTACGTCGTGTCTTGGGATTCTTTGCTTTGATTGAGGGGCCGGCAATGTTAAGTTACTTTTGTCTCCCTTTTATGACGGGAGAGCATGACATTCATTTTCTGCTGGCCTCACGCCAGCAAGCTCTTGTACTTATTTATTTATTTCTTCTTTTGCAAGTATTTTGGCGGGAGAAAAACTATTTTAACAAATGGTATTCTACATTAGGCCACGCAATTAATGTTATCTGGCTCTCGTTTAACATGTTATATACTAGTTGTATATACTACATGTCACAATTATTTTAAATTATAAATGTATCTTAAATAAAATAAAAAATCACAAAAAATAATTTATTTATGGTATATTTGTATTTAAAGTAATTGTCACGTCACATATACAATTAACACATAATGTGTCAAACGAGATTAAGTGACATTAATTAATTGGTCCAACATGACATACTTTTAATTAACAGGATGATAGGTTGATAAAGAAACCTAATTGAAACCAGAGGAAAAATTTAGGTTATTTTAAGAGATAAAACATTTTTCAAGAAAATATTTCCCACTGAAAGCATTTTCCGAAGTTTAATGCGTACAAAAAATCACAAAATGCTCCTAGGCTCATAATAGAATTCTTTATTATTATTATTACTACATAATAGAATTCAACACGTGAAAGAATTATTATTATTATTATTTACTTGGAAAAGTTAACAAACTGCTCCTAACAAACCCATGAAGTTAAAGCCATTTCTTAGTTTGAGGGCCATGATCTTCACCTTGAAAAAACTGATCAGATAGAGTTAGTTAGTGGCCTTAATGGTCTCCATTTGCAATGTTCTCAACTCAGCAGCGAAATCCATTGCATTTTTCAAGGCATTTCGAGCATCAGCCAATGCCTGATCCTCAAGCTCCTTACTGACCAATTTATATGTGCACATTTGGCTTAGAATCCGGTCGTATCTTTCTTGGCACTTTTGCACTTTTTCTTCAGCATTTTCCAAGGCCTCGATAATGAGTCTTCGTTTCAGATCTGCCGTGATTTTTTGCCGATGCCATCTGGTCTTCAACTTATACACGCAGAAGATGAATGAGGCTGAGAAGCCGACTACGGCAACAACAATGCGGCGACAATCCATGAATTATTCTTCTCTCTCTCTCTTTTTGGTTTGCTGAAAATGAAACTATGAAAGAAGGATAAAAAGTACGTAGTATCTTGGGATTCTTTGCTTTGATTGAGGGGCCGGCAATGTAAGTTACGTTTTTTCTCTCTTTTATTATGCGGGAGCATCCTATTCATTTTCCGCTGCCCCACGCAAGCAGGCTCTTTTACTTTTACTTTCTTTCTTTCTTTTTTCTTCTTTTGCAAGTATTCTGGCAGGAGGAGAACTATTTTAACAAATGGTATGCTACGTTAGACAATTCAATTAATGTTTCATGGCTCTTGTTTGAAACATCTCATGTACCAATTGTATGGGCTAGTGACACAATTACTTTAAATTATAAGTATATCTTAAATAAAAAAAATCACAAAAAAAATTATTAATAGTATATTTGTAATTTGAAATAATTGTCCCGTGGTATATAAGTGTCAAACGAGATCTACATGATATTAATTTATTAATTTAACGTGACATTCTATTAATTAATAGGATGATAAGTTGATAGAAAAACTTATATGAAACCAAAGAAAAAAAATAAGAATCTAATTGTTGAAAATTAAAATTTAAGAATTAATGCTAAAACAAAGAGACTTGCAAAACCCAACTTTGTTGTGGATCTGAATCTCCTATTTTTTTAATATAGTCTTGATTGAAATAAGTCCAGGTTGAATGAAGTCATTTAGTCTGGGCAAGAATGAGGGTAAAAAATAAATAAATAAATAAATAAAAAATCACTGTTTACATGCTTATAAACAGTAAAAATTACTATTCATGTACATGAATTGAAATACTATTTATTTTAACCCAGACTTATTTCTATCTTTACTCTTTTTAATATTCATTACTCAAAGAAGAAAAGTAAGAAATAATAACAGGAGAGTGAGGGAGGGGCTTTCTTACCTGCGCAAAGGGCCCCACAAGTAGGCCCCCTATTAGGACAAAGCTCTCCTTCCCTGCTCGTGCTCCACAGGTGGCCCCTGCTTGGACAGAACTCCCTCGCTCGAACAAGGAAACTTCTCTCACATACCCTCACCCAATAAAGAAGGGTCAAAGATAAGAGAAGGAATCCCCGATTACTTTTTAAGATCCCTGTTTCTTCGTTGTACCTCCTGTCAATAAACAGTCCAAAATGTTTTCCTTCAATTCTATAGACATTACTACTTCCTTTTCCATTCCCCAAGTTTGAAGCGAACAGGTTCTATAATTGATTTCAAATTCAACATGCGGTCATATATACAAAACTCTTCTCTTTCCAATTTCAATCATTGATATCCAACGATCAAAACAACCCAATTGTACATTCAATACATATATTGTACGCTTCAACAAATTCAATGGCCTTGATTTGTCACTTATATTTTGATAATTTTGCTTCTATCCTTCCTCCAACAGTTCCCAAATTAAAATGGGTTTTGTTTACTTGATTTTCTACCTTGTGAATTTCGTGGTGCTCGACGCTTTCGTTTCCGTGAACCACGTGCCCTATCTGGCTTTCGTGGTGATCCATGCTCTTCAACTCATCTGATGCTGCTTCTTGTAGAGCTGTCTGATCGTCCATCTTGGAGACTCCGATCAGATCTATCGCCATGGGAGAAGAATGTGGAGAGAAAGAGAGAGAGAGAGAGAGTGTGTCTTGGGAGTAAACAAAATCTTGCGTGATCTGGGCCTTGGGCAGAGGATAGGAAAATTGAAAAATGGGAAAAGGAAGCGGCAGGTGGCGTACGTATATACTAGCTTTGCGAAAAGAACAGAAATCTCCGATTCAGTTTGGTTCAAACTTCATTCAGTCCATTTTAATAAATAATCAATATTTTTTAATATGTAAAAAGTATATGCTTTATTTAATATTTTTAATAATTATTTATTCTTTTTCTATTAACTTAGAAACCAAAATATTAGATTTTGAAAAATCAAAATATATTAAGGTGACACTTATTATTTATTAAAGTGAATTAAATAAAATTTCTTTCAAACCGATTTAAAAAAAATTTATGTCGTTAAAAAAATTGAAAATTACATAGCTTGAAGCCTAACATTTTTACATCGCTTAGCTCCAACCGATGTAATTATTATTCAAGCAATGGAAATTTATTTAGCATCGATTTAGATAAACGACGTTAAAATAAGCATGGTAAAAGGCCAACTCAACTTGCTTCTTGATAATATGCTTCCAAACTCTGTAAATAAACTAATGCATGGTTAAAAGAAGCTCACACAACCAAACAACTTATTCTTTTTTTTTTAACCAAACAAAAATTTGGCAAGCAGAAGAGCATGCAAATATCTCAATAATATCCTAGCCTTCCAATTTCGTCAATTGTATTTTGATTGGATTTCAATTGAGGTTGTCGGTTTGAGTTCAAGTTGTGATATATCAAATATTTTCGGCATGATCAGCTCATTTTGAGAGGGAAGATGCTATACATCATTATCTTTTTTTATCTATTGTTTATCTCCATACAAGAGATAATTGTATAGTCCCATAATTTAGTGGTAGATTTACACATATTTTTGTATAGAGACGGACAATAAAATAAAAAGAATCATTTCTCTTTTGAGAATTCAGGCCCTTTACTCAAATGACAATTTAAAATAGAGTCACGGAGGATCTCCTTTTGCGATCAATGTATTAATTGTATTATTCTCGGCAAAAAGTAAGCGACGCCCTCAATTTGTTAGTGAGCATGCATTCATACATGACAGGCGAAGGAAGGGGTCGAGAGGGGTCAAATGCCCAACCTCACCACCGCTAGCGAACAGCGTCTCCGCCAGTCCAACTTCAAGTAAGTCCTGTGTCAGGGCGGTTTTGCAGGCTGCATTCTTTTAGAAGCACGGCACTTGGCCACAACATCAAGAAACCGAGTAAGAGAAGACTGGGAAAAGACCAGACACAAAACACCACGTGATAGAATGACAACTCAGGTATGCACACCTCGTTTAAGTGTTGGACAGACAACAACCAGAGCGTTGCTTCTTTTACTTCTCTTGCTTTAACATGGCCGTGTGCTGGCCAGGTGCGACGCGTTCGGTTCGCTGGCTTAGCTCTGGGCTGGATTGAACCAACAAAAACAGAAGAGCCACCGAAACTAAGGGTGGCGCACTAAATACCGAACAGTTCGTCTTGACCCAGTCTCGCTCGATTACCGCGCCTGATAAAACTTCCGGGATCAGCCGAACTTCTGAGCTCGGCTACTCGTCCACGACTCGCCTCGCTGTGCGTACCGGATCAGTGCAAACTCGACGGTCGATTTAAGTTCATATCACGTCAGCCGACGTCGTCGTTGAGGCGAGCACGACGCCGCGTATGGCGCTGCGAGCCTAATTCGTTTAAGCTCGACCGGACTGGCTCGCCTGACTTATTATAGGGCTTGCGGAGCCTAATAGGTTAATATATACTAATTAACTTAATATTACTAAGAAAACTAACTAACTATGTAAGTATAAAATCATTATCTATAATATATAGGTCACCTTGATATATATATATATATAATATATATATATATATATAGTATATATAGTATAGATTAGTTAGTTAGTTCTAAGTGACTAACTATACTAATTAAGTAAATATAGTATTTCATATTAATTATAATACTTTAATATATAAGTAGTATTACTATAAATATATGCATCAAGTGTGATATTTTTTATTATTAACATACTAATTAGTTAGTTCATAACTACAAACATATAAGTTATTAATATAAGTTAGTATATAATAATATAACTATATTGAATAGTAAATATAACTATATAATAACACATCATACATGGTTAACAATAGTTATATGCTATACTTATAATTATAATTAATTAATTATATATAGTATACTATACTTACCATTTTGCTCACATTAATCTTTATATATTTAATACTAAAGTTATATATACTAATTTGGTTATATTATTCCTTACATAGTTACATATTATATATTTATATTTTAAATAAATGTGTTGAGATTGTTCTTAAATTCAAACTTGAACTTTGCTCGGATCATACATTAAAAAATTTAATAGCTTAGCTCAAAATTGATCGAGTACCCAGCTCGACTCGAATAGTATTATTAATGAGCTTGAACTCGAGCTCGCCCGAGCTTCTAACAAGTCAGTCTTGAACACACATTTTATAGTTCGGTTCGAGCTCGAACTCGACTCGAACATGTATTCTCATATGAGCCAGTCTTGAAATTGTAAAGCTCGATTTAGCTCGGCTCGGCTCGATTACAGCCCTACCTAAGGGCAATAGGCTGTAGGTCTGGAGCTAGCCGACTAAGAGTATTAGCAGCAGTTTTCCTTACACGTTTCTTCAATGAAATGAACGAAATTACTTTTTGCTTTAAATAAGCTTCACAACATCTTCCCTTATTATTTCTCTATATTATTTAAATATTATTAAAATTAAATGTTAAGGAAAGAGAAAGCCTTTCATATTAAAATAATGCTAAGAGAACAATTTTTTGTTCCCTAGATAAAGGGAGCTAAAAGTGATTCCTTTGATGTTTCTATAGGAAACACTTAGGGAAGCTGTTGTAAGGACTTTTTTGTGTTTTTTTAATAGTTTTTCCTATATTAGGAAAAAGAATAGAGTTTAAGGGAAGCTGCTGCTAGTGCTCTAACTCTTTGGTCCTTAGTATTTTAGTATTATATATAAACATTATAAAATATAAACACATCAGTAACAAATTGAAAGGCTTTTTGCTTTGAAAAAGAATTTGCTTATAAATTTGGAGAACATCAAACGGCTCAATAGTGTATTTCTTTGGGAATTTTTTTAAATCGCACCAGCAACTGTTGAATTGCAATAATGTATTTATTTGGGGAAGCCAAATTTATCAAAAATTACTTTGAGATATGTAATCAAACTTTTACATTGTTTAATCATTTATATTTATATTGCTCTTTTAAATTAATAATTTATGAATATATATAATTTTTATTGCATATTTTAATTATATGAAATATATTATTGTAGTTATTTGAGATTAAAAAGAACAACAATTATTCTATTGAGCTCAAATCAAATTCTAAACGAGCTTGTGTTGAAGTTGATTTATTAAATCTATCAGTAGATTATTGCTTAAGAAAAAAATTTTCGAATTACCATCCTAATGGTAGAGACCAAATTTGAGAGTATATATACAAAAATGATATTGTCAACCAATTAACCATGATTGTCCATAAACATAGTTTGAAAAAACATGGTGTCATTTTAATTCAATATGGTTCAAAGAATATAATAATTGGTTGGAATACAACATTTCAGAAACTTCAACCAATTCTCAATTCCTAAAAATAAAAATCATTAAAACAAAAAGCATTTCAGAATATATATTATTTAATATTTTAATTAATTTTTGTTTAACTTTATTTTTTTTCATATATTAAAAAAAAATTCTCGACTCCTCTGAGTCAAAATTCAAACTCCGCCACTGAATTATTACACGACAAGGAGTAATGGTCATACCCAATTGCCCAATGCTACCTGGCTAGCTCCGTACAACGTCCATATCTCTACTTTACAAGGAAAATCGTGCTATTCATGCAGGTAACATGCATATATCATACTCTTTGATTTTCATCTAGAGATATTTTCTCAATGGGTTAAGCAGGGGTAGAATCAAAACTTTTAGCGTGGGGTTAAACTTTTTTTTTATAAAAAAATAGTGGGAGAAAATTAATTTTTTAAGATCTATTTTTTTTTTTAAAAAAAGTATTTTTAAGCAATTTTTTTAATATTTTTTAAGCAATTTTTTAATTTTTTTTGGGAAACCAAAGCCCCCCAAGCCATAAGGTGGCTCCACCCTTCAAATTAAGCATCAAAACTATTTCACGTCAGCATTCCGACAAGGTTTTAATCTCGATCATCTTGTCTCTCTTTCATGTGTTCACTATACGACGGTAGCCGTGTGGTCCACTTTATCACCAAGTTGCAACGACAAAGCAAAATATTTTTAACCCAATAAGTAAAATCTGATATGTAAATCCACACTCATTGCATGCACCTCCACCTAAGGACAAATATTTTATGAACAGGTTTCTGTCTTTGATTTCTCAAAATAAATATATGAATTACCAACCACCAATGGAGTTTGCATCTTAAGAGAGAAAGCTAGAAGAATATTGTGCTTTTGTTGGAATGACTAATTAAGCAGCCCTGATATTTGTACAGAATGGAGTATTTAATTAGACATTTGAATTTGGCAAAATGTATGAACATGCAGCTAGCCACCAATAAATGTCAAATTACAATATGACATTATCAGATAATTTAGACAAAGTGTTGTACAAAACAAACCTGGAAGGGGGCTGGGCTAGCTAGGCTAGGCTCATAATAGAATTCTTTATTATTTTTATTATTATTGCATAATAGAATTCAAAAAAGAGTTGTTATTATTATTATTTTTACTTGGAAAAGTTAACAAACTGCTCCTAACAAACCCATGAAGTTAAAGCCGTTTCTTAATTTGAGGGTCATGATCTTCAACTTGATCTCCCTGATGCGGGCCGGGAGAGATGGAGACCCAGGCATTAATGATCTCCGTTTGCATTTTTCTCAACTCTTCAGCGAAATCCATTGCCTTTTTCAAGGCATCTCGAGCATCATCCAATGCCTCTTCAAGCTCCTTATTGACCGAGTAATATGTGGACATTTGCCTTCGAATCCGGTCGTGTCTTTCTTGGGACCTTTGCAGTCTTTCATCATGAGCATGTTCCACGGCCAGGCTAATTTCTCTTAGTTTCTGGTCTTTCGTGATTTTTGGCCGATGCCATGATCTCTTCAACTTAGACACGAAGAAGATGAATGAGGCTGAGAAGCCGACTATGGCAAAACCAACGCGGCGATAATCCATGAATTATTCTTTTCTCTCTCTCTCTCTCTCTCTGGTTTGCTGAATATTATATGAAAAAGAAACTACGAAGAAGGATAAAAAGTACGTAGTGTCTTGGGATTGAGGGGCCGGCAATGTAAGTTACGTTTTTTCTCTCTTTTATTACGTGGGAGCATCCGATTCATTTTCCGCTGCTTCCGCCAATATGCTCTTTGACTTATTTGTTTTTCTTCTTTTGCAAGTATTGTGGCAGGAGAAAAACTATTTTAACAAACGGTATGCTACGTTAGACCACTCATACGTGGCTCTTGTTTGACATATCATGTACCAATTATATGTGCCATGTGTCACAATTATTTTAAATTATAAATGTATCTTAAATAAAAAAATCACAAAAAAAAAAATTATTTATTGTATATTTGTAATTTGAAATAATTTTCACATGGCATATACGTGTCAAACGAGATTCACATGATATTAATTGATTAGTCTAACGTAGCATTCTCTTAATTAATAGGACGATAAGTTAATAAAGAAACCTATCTAAAACCAAAGGAAAAACTAAAAATCTAATTGTCAAAAATTAAAATTTAAGAATTAATCTTCCGTTTGTTTCGATGTAAAATGTTTTCCATAAAAAAATATTCTCAGCTGAAAGCATTTCCTCACATTTAGTGCGTACCAAAAAATTACAAATATTTTTTATATATTCATTTATTTATATTAACCCATCAAAATCAACGTACATAAAATGCTTCCGGCTCCCACACTCTGTCCTTCAGAAACAGGCTAGGCATACATGATCGTCTCATGCCCAGGCACGTGCTTCAATAATAAAGCAAATCAACTTGCGTTGTATTATAATAGGGAAAGAGATGAGAAATTTGCAATTGGGATTGTCAGGTTTTGAGTTCAAGTTGCAAGGCAAAGCAAAATATCATAAACCCGATGAATAAAATTTGACTTGTGCATCCACAAAAAAAAAAAAAAAACAAAAGAAAAAAAGAAAAAGACTTGCAAACCCAACTTTGTTGTGGATCTGAATCTCCTATTATTCAATATTCATTACCCAAAGAAGAAAAGTAAGGAATAATATAACAGAAGAGTGAGAGAGGGGCTCTCCTACCTGCGCAAAGGGCCCCAAAAGTAGGCCCCCTGTTCGGGCAAACCTCTCCTTCCCTGCTCGTGCTCCACAGGTGGGCCCCTGCTTGGGCAGAACTCCCCGCTCGAACAAGAAAGTTTCTCCCACATTCCCTCACCCAATAAAGAAGGGTCAAAGATAAAAGAAGGAATCCCCAATTACAAGATCCCTGTTCCTTCGTTGTACCTCCTGTCAATAAACAGTCCAACATTTTTTTTCCTTCAATTCTATAGAAATTACTACTTCCTTTTCCATTCCCCAAGTTTGAAGTGAACAGGTTGTATAATTGATTTCAAATTCAATATGCGGTCATATATACAAAACTCTTCTCTTTCCAATTTCAATCATTGATATCCAATGATCAAAAAAACCCAATTGTACACTCAATACATATATTGTACGCTTCAACAAATTCAATGGCCTTGATTCGTCACTTATATTTTGATAATTTTGCTTCTATCCTTCCTCGAACAGTTCCCGAAAATGGGTTTTGTTTACTTGATTTTCTACCTTGTGACTTTCGTGGTGCTCGACGCTTTCGTTTCCGTGAACCACGTGCCCCATCTGGCTTTCTATTCGGTTGCGCTTGTAGCCTCTCTAAGCGTTGACGACGGATCTCAGGATCTGCCCAGCCTTTTCCCCATTCTGAAAAAGATGAATAAGACTTGGGCTTACTCACTGAGAGCAGCATATCTGCTTCAGGATAAACATTGAAAGATTGGTCCCTTCTAGATTGCAAAAACTCCAGGCCAAGTTTTGTTGGCTCTGGGAATTTTATCTGAACATGAATCTGCACAAGATAATGCAGTTAAAAATAAAGGCACACAAGGGCTAGCAACGTACAGGCACAAATAGACAACACCATATGCACGGGGCACAATCAGATGTGCAAATATTGCTCACAGTTTTAGACGTGTAAACATACTTCCCCATATACACGGTTGAACAACTAGTAAACTATTTCTGGCACTAATTGGATTGGACAAGGGGTGGACATTTATGATCTTCAACTACTAATTTGGTTTAGAAAACAACTATAAGAAAGTAAGAGTTTATGTTGTTGCATGACATTCACAACCAAATATATTTAATCCCCATGTAGCGTCTTGAATCTAAAAGAATTATATTAGGGATATAAATTTCCTATAAATTGGGTTATAGGAATTCTTCCAACTTAGTATCTAAAAGTGTCACGTGTTCTTAAACATATTTTTATGTTCTTTGAATATGTGCTTCTTACATGTTAAGGGACATATGATACTTTAAGAAATTGGGTTGGAGGAATCTTCTTACAACTCAGCTTGTAAAAAATTTTTGTCCTTATGTCAGTGCAAGAATGAGCATAAAATAGCCCAAAGTCCTTCACAACTTAGAAGACCAGACTCCCTCCATAGTCCTCCAGTCAAAAGCTGGAGCTACTGGACCAGCAGCTGATGAAAACCCAGCCAACTCAGAAGCCAGACTAGCCTAGTTGTCCATCTAATTCCCTGGGGAATGGGTATAGGATCTCCAAGGTGTTGCCTCTCTCTTGATCAACTATATTAACTAAAAATTGCAACTGGAAAAGGAAAACTCATTTTCCAATTGTATACCTTGTTATCTGCCTCTCGGATGTACCCTTTATCTTCCATAATTCGTGCAAGACCTTGCCACCAAAGCCGATCAGTTGCCACAAATTTTTGAGACTGTACGTGGTCATGAGATGAAGAAAAATCAAATAGCAATTATTTGAGAAAAATGTCTTATACACCATAGCAAAAAATTTGACACGTATGTTTCCACAGAGAGAGAGAGAGAGAGAGAGTTGATTTAGAATCACCTGCTCCCTTATTTTACTGACAAGCACTCTGAGGTTTGGCATTTCCTTAGATCTCCGTTGCTTAATGTCAGTGCACATGGTATCATCGTATAACCCATCCACGAAACTGCTCTTCTCCTGAAATTCAACACAAATCTCATTTTAAAATAATATTAATTAACAACCCCCCCTCCAAAAGCACAAATTACGTCCGTCAACTACTTAGAATTTCAATACTAGAAGTATTGTACTTAGGAGGTTGGCAATAAGTTCTCAAGATGGGGTATTAGCACTTAGTAGACCAAAGTGTTTCTCAGGCAGAATATCCACACGGATATGTATAATTTTTACATACATGTATGTGTATACAATGGTAGAAAAATAGGCCGCCAAAAAATATCAAGAACGATCAAATGACTTATTCATCACATGGTCAAAAGCATAGTGTCTGGCAGCTATATTGCCATGCTAAAACCAAATATTTATGACAAGAAATGAAGTATCTTGACTCGAATGAAATAATCATGAACGTTACTTACATAATGAGCTACAATAACCTGCATCAAAAGATCAGCCTCCTCTTTCAAATTCTGCATTTCAGGAGGTCCATCAACACAAACATCACATCTGCATATTAGATGAGGTTATCCCATTTAGTCCATCATTAGAGAAGGGATTACTACCCATGGCAATGGAGCAGACTCATTGCTTAATATTTACAGATAATAATTACAAGATTCCTACTCTGAAAAATTCTACTAGAAAAATGATCAACAGATAGTACAAAAGAAAGGAAGCATTACGTACAAGAGACACTTCTCATAGCTTAAATCCTCTCCAAAGTACTCCACAAGTATCTTAGCCCGACAGCAAGAAGTATTCATGCCATATCTGCAATTTAATCAAAATCTTTGTACTAAACTGTTCAAGAGGAAAAACAAAAAAAAAAATGGCTGCAAGGAAGTGCATCTGACATTAACCTGAAGCAGTCAGATAGCATCTTATATGCTTTTTTAGTCTGATCTTCATTTCTTTTACTCGGCAAGAGTGACGGCACTCGTGTTTGGTTTGCATATAGAGCTGCTTGGCAAACACATAACAGATTCTATTTAACTTTGTTATATATGAACGAGAAAACACCACAATATATTTGTTTTATGTTTATAGCACTGCATTTCTTTATCTAGACTTCACAACACAAACCATTCTCCACAAAGCAATACAAGGTGAAAAAGAAGTTTAAAAAAAGGCCATGTGGGAGCAGCAAGCAAGTAGAGGAAATTGTGAATGAAGAATTTCAATTATTTAGGTAAAAATACACAATTTACCAAAAAAAACAAAAAAGAACTTACTGCATTCTGCTAATTTCCCATCCCTGCCAGCTCGACCTGCTTCTTGATAATATGCCTCCAAACTCTGTAATTAAACTAATGGTTAAAAGAAGCTCGCACCGCCAAACAACTGATTCTTTTATTTTTTTAACAAAACACAAATTTGGCAGGCATAAGAGCATGTAAATTTCCAGACTATTAATAGATATTCAGGTGATACATAACAGTTAGGGTACATTTGATACATAGAATAACTATTCCATTAGAAGAAAAAAAAAAGCTTTTATTTGGAATAGAAGAAGGTTGAATAGAATATTCTTGATGTTAGAATATATAATAAAGCTTTAATACTTAGAATAGTTATTATCATTGCTCATGAGAATGTCTATTTTTTAAATTGAGGAATAACTATTTCTCAATTTAAAGAATAGGCATTCCCTCATGGGCAATGAGAATGACTATTTCATTCCATCACCTTTAATTTTTAATGAAAGCTATTCATTTTCTTAATGGAATAACCATTCCGCATATCAAACGTAATCTTAGTGCATAAGTCGATGAACAAATAATGGTGAAACCTAGTAAACATTGCACCCATGTCAAATTCAAAAGATCACCTGTGGCCAACCATAATGAATGATTCTTCGGACATTTAACTTGTCAATCCCCATTCCAAAAGCAATTGTTGCAACAACAACCTGCAGGTGACAGGTAACAGTATAGTTGAGTACAAATTGAAGTTTTCTATCTCCACATTATACTTGTGAAATAAACAGAATGAATGAAATAGAATAAGGCCATTGCCCTCTGTGGACAGATATAGCATTAACAGGGGTAGAGCTTTAGTTTTCCTTGAGCCAACAATGGAAAACAAATGTCATAAGACCATCAGCAATCTCTGTTGATGAATTAGATTTTAAATTGATTGACTTAGAGTAACTCTATAAGTAGGACTTTTGTCCCCCTTTTATACCCTAACAGTGATCCATCCCAAATCCAATGGTAATTTTAAAAATCACATAACATTTGTGGGGGATAAAAGGGGGACAAAAGTCCAATTTATAGCATTACTCATTGATTTATACTCACAAAAAGTAAATATTGTATTAATTACTAGAAAAAGCTATATCTAAAATGGACAAGTCTTACCATCTTCTTGATCACATATTTTTGTCTGACCAAGCTTGAAATCATATTTAAACAGTCTCAGCATCAGGTAGTATGGAAATATATAACCATAGGTGTACTTAATTTACAGTAATATAACAGAAAATTCTATAGATACTATTTATGCTCAAAATTAAAATCGTAAATACTGATTTGGAAGCAGAACTCGACTCTTAATTGAAAAAATACAGATATAATAAATACTCTTCAACTTTTTTTTTTTTAAAAAAAATCAGACTATTTACATAGATTTATCTAGGACACTCCTCAAGATATCTCACTGGCCTTTAACATGACATATATAATTTTTTTTTTTCCCTTTTTTCTTCTATCAGCATGCTACATGCAACTGGCGAGTCTTGAACCATGACCCCGCCCTTCACCCCATTTTTACAGGAGGAGAAGACACTGTTCAAGCTAGAGCTGCTTAAGAAGTTGGTTAGTTATTAATCATGATATCTATGGACACATGAAACCATCTCAACTTTTCCATCTTCAGTAATCTCTATGAAGAATGAAAGTCCATACCTCTAAAGTGTTTTCATGAAATTCCTTGTGAACCTGCCTTAAATGTGATTTTGGCAACTGGGGAGAGAAATAAGCACAAATGAGAGGCACATTAGGACAATTACAAAAAAGAAAAAAAGAAAATGAGGTTAAAAAATTTGGAAAATCACGTTTCTGTCAAAAGAATTCTTTTCGGGCTAAGGGGTTGCCTTAGTGGACAGATAGAGTTAAAAGACCAAATAATATGGTAAGTTGGTTACAAGCATCAAAACTATTATGCATATGAATAAACTTCTAGTAATTGCCATATGGAAAACATACCGAAGCATTATAAGCAGCAGCTTTCACACCAAACCCACAAAGATATTTTGTGATGCTCAATGTTTCTTTTCTAGTAGGAACATATATAATTGTTAGTCCTTGCCCTAAAGGCTCATGCAGAAGTCTTAGTCTTTCTTCTGGTTTATTTGGTGGATCAATTGTCTCAGATACCCCACCCAAATCCCAGCATGCAGGAGGAGATTGTCCAGAGAATTCACCAAAGGCAACTGCAAGAATAAAAGCGATTGAAATATTGTGAACATCATCAATTTAGAATGATCTTGAAAGTTTGGTGATAAAACATAGTTAACATTTTTCATTCTTGAATTTTCTTTCAGGTTCTACTTTACTTATGAACAGAAGAAAAAACCAATCAAGAAAAAGTTCAAAAAAAAAAAAACAGGAGACTCATACCATCCCAATCATCCACACCCTGAAAAATGTCAACATCATTTTCTAAATATTCAACTGACATTTCTTTTCCCTTCGAACCAATTGAACCATTTTCCTTCATTGAATATACTTCATCATCATCTCTGGCAGAATAAGAATCCTCAATGTTGTTCAAATCACTTGGAGAGCTTCTATCTGCCTCAGATATACTATCATTGTCAGAGCCATCAGATGCATCATCTAATTCTTGTGAGATTACAGTCTGTTTCTTGTCACCACTCTTTCTCTTTCTGACATATATGTCTATCAGTTCGCGGAAATCCTTCTCATAGGAAGATGGTGAAGATGTTCTACTATGTTTGACCTGTAAATGGCAGTAAGTGAATTATAGGGATTTCTTCAATAAACGAGCGAATCTAGTTTTGAGAGCATGCCTATGGACGTTATAATCAGAGACAACATGTAATGAAGCAAATAAGAGTTAAATCAAATAATAATTGAACAGTCCATAGGAAAACCTTAGAATTTCCTCTTCTCCTAATTGAAAACTGCATTGAAAGGATCAATCTGGAAATCATAAATCTCAGAGAACACACTGAATGAGCACATAAAAGTATAATAAAAACCTTACCAAAAAACGAAGATTTGGCCGGAAAAATGAAGTAAGCACAATCTTTGTTTCCCTTGACATGCATAGAGACTTGAGAATGTCTTCTCGAACCTGTATTGTGGCAGTAGCAGTCAATGCCATCAGCGGTATGTCAAATTTCAAGAATTTTAAACTGCTAGCACTGAAGTTCTCTCGCAATAAAGACAATCGCCTGAAACATCAGAATATATAAGTCAATTAATTTTGACAACGCTAATCATTTAATACAAGAAATATGTTGATAAGCCTAAAAGGAGTGGACGTTAAAACTTCAAAGGCACAGAAAAGACAAGAAAGATATAATTGACTAAACAAGGTGAACAATAAGCAATTAATAGAAACAAACTCAAACTAAGTAGATATGGGACTTCTCACTATCTTATTAAAAAAGTTGCTAGCAGGGTATTTTAGATTGGATAAACTATGATCAGTCTCACTTGCCGTCATGTGAATAACATGCAAGGCTGGGCCATTTATTGTTGGTTGTAGTACATATTAGTAATGCAGCAATAACATGCAATGATTAAAAATCAAATCCAACCACTGCTTGCTGGAAGTTAAAAAGGAACATCTCGGCCAGAAGGGGAAAGCACAAACCTGTAATCAGGCCGAAAATCATGGCCCCACTTAGAAACACAATGGACTTCATCAATTGCAAACAAAGCAATTCCACGACTTTCTGCAAGCCTCTGAAGTGGTTTTATCAATCTGCGACAGCATAGATTGTATTCTTAATTAAGGAAGCACCTCTGTAAGTAGTTGTTACATATTATACATCTATTCTTTTACCTTAAAACTGTCTCTGGGCAACTATATATTATGCTATACATGCCTTGCATTGCTTTTTGTTCCACAGTACTGTCGGGTTGCCCAGATCCAAGAAAGCAAGCAGAGACCCCGTGTTTGGCAAGTTTTAAGCACTGATCATGCATCAAGCTAATCAAGGGTGAAATCACCACTACAACCTTCCCTGTTAATAATGCTGGAATCTGGAAACACAGTGATTTCCCTGTAGAAAGATGATTGTGTTCAACTATTTAGCACCCATCCAAAACAATAGGAATGGTAAAGACAAAGATATAGTTAAACAAGGAACATTACCAGACCCAGTTGCAGCAAGGACAAGACAGTCTTGGTGAGCTAACCAAGCAGCCAAGGCTTCCTTTTGGAAATTCTTTAAGGATGAAAAACCAAAATGCTTTTGCAAGAGACTGGTAACTTTCTTCTCCCAATCTGATCCAATTTCCAACTCTTGAGAGCAATCAACTATAAATGGCTCTACCTCGAATTTGAGGTTACCACCAACACCAGAAAGATCTTTATGTTCTTCTACATAAGAAGGCAATACATTTGATCCTGAAACCAACACATCAGATAGAACATCAACCCTGCTCCGTTTGGGTCTAGCTGTGAATTGGAAATGGTTCAATATGCTAGACTGACGTGTTTGACTTGAAGAATGCAAGGAGGACAAGGCTTTTTTTTGCACAGCCTTTCCATTGCTTATGGAACATGTAGAACTACTTGATGTACCCCCACCATTTCTACGAGAACCATTCAAGACATGCTCAAGTACATCATCAAAAGATGGCCCTTTTGCTTTTACAGCTTCTGTGACAGCGGAATGCTCAAATCCCATTTCAATTAGTCTTTCAATGACTTGATTAGAAGATATATTGTTGCCATCCATGGTATGAAAATGTTCTCTGACGAAAGAAGATAGGAACCAAAAGTCAAGCTTACAACAACAACAACAAAAGTAGATGATTGGGAAAAGTTCCAATCTCCTGATAGAACATCAGATAGAACAGATCAACTTATCAACCCTGCTCTGTTTGGGTCCAGCTGTGAATTGGAAATGATCTAGAATGCTAGACTGACAATAAGAACAACAAAAGTGGATGATTGAGAAAAGTTTCAATCTCCTGATATGTCCATTCAGCTCCATATGGAAATTCTAACATATCAAGAATGAATTCAATGGAAATAAGGCAACTGACAAATTCATAACTCAGATTTTTTCATATAATCACTAAAATTTTTAGCAAAAGCAACATTGTATTAGTCTTAGTCTTCAGAAGATAATCAGGGGAATAAAAAAGTGCTGGCTAAACATACATTTTTAAATTTTACAGGAAAGGAAAAAAAAGTAATAAAGAGTATCAATGAGAGGATTTTTCATGGAATATCAGAGATAATGCAGGTCCTAATTAGCAAGGAATTCAAATAGCACCTAGAATTCATTGAAAAAAAAAATTAAAATAAAAAAAGATTGACCATAACCCTAGCACTAATTTCAAATGAATGACAAAATGGGCAACTGAGACTTAGTAATCTATGCATGTAACTCTAACCCTATAGAAGGCAGAGCAGCAGATCAGAATCCCTTAAGATTTATAGTGCTAGTGATTTAAACTGAACCAAAAAAAGGCATAAAAGCAAAAGATATTAATAAAGCACATTCCAATCTTTGCCCAACCAAGTTCTTTTGTTTTCATTTTCTGTAAGGCATTAAAACAGTAAAACAACCTAATTGTTAAGATTCCAAGATTTATTCCCTGTAATTTTCCTCGACTTGCTTAGCAGCCAAACGGAGTCAGCAAAACGCTTTCGAACACTCAACTTAACAAACCATTAAAATCTGATGAAGCACAATGCAAAACTCCTACATGAAAATACTCATCAGATGGTGAAAAGTTCTAAACTTTTTTATTTTCCTTGTTTTTCCTCTCCTCCATTTTCTCAGCAACCAAACGATGCTGTGGCGTAAAAGACAAAGAAAAAGAAATCAACCATTCTAATTTCAATTTTATCAAACCAAGGAGCATATTAAAAGAGAGATAAATATAGACAATATTCCAGAACCTTACATAAGAAAAAAAAAAAAACCAAAAACTTACATAAAAAATACAATCAGAAAATTTCAAACACGCACCAGAGACAGAGAGGTAAGTTGTGACCAATGCTGAGGCTTTTCCCGCCAGAGCGGAAGAAATTTTGGAGTCGGGGTTCGCACTTTGCAGTTGGGTCAGAGTTAACGCATTTTCACATTTACACACTCTCTCTATTCAAATGTTTAACGGCGTCGTATGGTTGGTGGAGCCCCAAGCAGTGTGCAGTCTTTCCTGGCCAAATCAGGATTCGGGCCTCAAACGTTCTAGCCTTCTAGGGGGTTGAAACAACCGCCTAGCAAACTATGTGGCCGAAAAACCGGAGGACCCAAAACAAGGTCAGTTCGATTTTTTTTTTTTTTTTAAACAAATTAATATTACTTACATAATAATATTAATATAATATAATAATTTTATTGAAAAAGCATTCATCTCGCTTTTTATGATTCAAAATTACTTATTATGTTTTTAAATTCAAGTTTTTTTAACAATTCATTTTCAATTGAATAATTTTAACAATTTAATTGATTTTTTTATCTAATAATGATTTAAAAAGTCACATTACTTTTAGAGGACAAAAGATATACATGATAATTAACATATATAATTACTCATATGATTAATTTATTTAATGATTATCTAACACTTTCACTCTATAATTTGGTCGGTCTTAAGAAAGCGCATGTGGTTCCTTTTATCTAGGCCCTTCCTGGGCGATGCTCTGCAGGTTGGGTGCTACTGTGGTCACACCAAAATATAATAGCTATAATTTGCCTCTCCCTCAAACCCTTTTAATTAGGAAAAAAAAAAAAAGCTTTCAACATGCACAAGAAAATACAAATTAGTACAAAATTATTTCTTAAAATTAAATAAAAAACACTTAATGCAAGTGATTGATTTAGTTTTTTGGTCACTAACCTTTTTTTTTTTAATTATTACTGATTAAATATAGAATGATTTTAAGAAGTTGGAAAATAATTAAGAAATTGGAGAATAAGAGAATAATTCAAATTTGAATAAGACTTGAATAGAAAAATAGGAAAAAAATAAAATGAAAACTATAAAAAGAGGAGTTTGTAATTAAATAAAATGTTCAGTGACTTTTCATTTTCTTAACATTTAATGTTTTTTCAATTTTATTTTGAACGTTAGACTCCAATCATAAATTATATATTTTTGAATGTTGCGTGTAGATAGAAGCAACCCAATGGTAGAGAGAGAGAAAAAAAATCATATCTTGCAATAACGATTTAGTTAGCAGTTAGAACTTTTGATCATCATAATTTATTGCTGAGTAACTGTTCCTTGTAAATTATAATGAAAATTTCGATTGTTCATCACAAGGCCAAACAAAGTTCTACCCCACAACATTCAACGTGAGAATTAGTTTTATTTGAAAAATAAGAATGACTTTAATATTAATATACTATTTGATTTCCTTATTTAATGCTATTAATTTTTTTATTTTTAATTTTTTTATGACTTGTTTCAAGAATAGAATATTGAAGAGTTAAGTTTTTAAAATAATCAAATGATATTAATATATTTTCTTAATTATTTATTTACCATAATTTGAGCCATTAATTAGAGAATATTAACTATAATTATGACCTTAAATATTTGTTTTATTGAATAAATCTTTATTAATGGATGGCCTTAATTAGAAAATATTGACTATAATTAAGGTCTTAAATATTTTTTTTTTAATTAATATTTATTAACTAGGGGCTTTAATTAGAGAATAATAATTATAATTAATGCATTAAATATTTTTTTATGAAATNAATATTTATTAATTGGAAACCTTAGGCAGTCGCCTAATTCATCTAAGGCTCTTGCTGGCCCTAACCAAACTAATGGAGTCACATGGTTTTTTTTTTTTTTTTGAATATAGATTTTTGATTCCAAGTTTTTAATGAGAGGAACAGTGAAATTAAAATATACAATATATAATAAAGAATTTTTGAAAAGTTTAGTTTAGAATTGTGACAAGGGAGGGTCTAAAATATTATTAATTTTTTTTTTTGGTAATTAAAGGAAAATATTGACATAATTGATAATTTGGAATATATTGATAATAAATCGGTAGTTTAAAGTATACATGTATTTTTGTTTTTTCCACCTACTTCATCCTTATAGAACTGAGTCACCGATTATGGTGTATTAAATAATGCTTGGTGTCAATCTATTCCATCTATCTTTATCTTTTTATTTTTAAGCTTAAAAAACAAGTAAAAACAGAGTTGCATATCACCTTCTCCATGAATTTGGATAATTCTTTATTTTTTTCTCTATTTATTTTTTGGTTTTATTTTATTTTTCCCACCGAATTGGCATTAGAACCGACTTTAAACACTACAAAATAAAGACTCCCCACGTCTCTGTCTCTCTATTCTTCCCCACCCACACTGCATATAGGTTCCTTTCTTCCCCGCTGTCTCTCGGTCTCTCTAAAACTACACTGCAAGAAGCCTAACGCCGAGTAAGATCTTGACTGCTCTCTCTACGTAATTGTTAAAGCTTTCTGTGTTTTCGATTCTGGAAATCGTTTCGTCCTGTGAATGCCTCCCATGCCTTTGTAACTGTGTGTTTTGCTGCGTTTCTATGATTTTTTGCTTCGTGAATTGCTTTTCGGCTTTGTATTCGTGGCTCCGTTTTCTTTCTGAAAATCGTTTTGCGCTGTGTCTATGGTTGTTTGAATCGGCGTTACAACAGTTTCTAGAGTCGTTTGAAGTTGTAAAGACGAGTACGTGGCCTAGAGAGCATCAAACGATGCATAACGTTGTTACCCAAAGAGAATTTGCCTAAGCCCTAAAGTAAAGGCTGCAGTGTGGCCTCACAAGAGGCGTTAGAAATCTCTCTCTGAAAAAAGGGATGTTTGTCATGTTGATAAAAATTGCCGAGACTCACACTGGCGAAGCCATTGCTCTTTTTTCCATTGAATTAGGTCCGTCATTTTGCTTAGTCATTCTCAAATCTTCCTTTGATGATACACACTATTATATAAAATTCAGAGACGCATAGATAGGTTTCCAATTTCCTATTCCTCGGTATATGCGTATGCTAATTTTATTTTTTCGTTGTTGCAATTGCAGTTTTTTTTTTTAAAAAAATTGATTGATTTCATGGTTGATGGCAGAATTTCCCGTTCATGTATTGGTGAATTGGATTTAATTGTTTCATTGCGCATTTGAATTCTTCCAGTTGCTAAAATCAAAAAAACAGAAAAAGAAGTGAGAAATTTTTTTATGGTTTGGGTTTTTGAAGAACTGACAAATTCACAGCCTCTAGACATTTCCTTAGCAACAAACAAAGCGTTATCATTGTTTATAGACGGTGAATTATGCTGTTATAGTCTGCATCACCAATGATTGCTAATAAGAGAAATTATGGGACCTCTGTTCCTTGGCTTAAGTAATGAAAGGATGTAATATTGTCAGTTAGGGTCTTAGGTTATGGATCCATACCTAAAATTTTTTGAAAAAAAAACAAGAAAGAAAAACTTACAAAAAAAAAGAAACGGATAACAATTTACAATTAATTCATAGTCTTAGTGTTTAAATATCTAGAAAAACTTCAGTGGCCCTTCAAGTTAGATGTATTAGATGTATCCGTCTCTGTTTTTTTAGTTTCAATTGGATGGATGGTTAGTGCTTATTACAGTTGCTGTGCGAATAATCTGAGTCTTACAATTAATCCTACTCCTAAGGTCGGAGTTCAACTGAATTGCTTGGTATCACTTAGCTTATCAAGTTGCGTTGTATGCATCTCTACTTGGAATAGTTCAAGATAAATCTATGTTTTTTAGTTTGAATTGGATGGATTATCACTTAAATTATCAAGTTGTGTCTTATGCATCCCTGC
>FXXK01000816.1:168677-192870 GCA_900184695.1 Betula pendula | reverse complement strand
AGCACCCTATCAGGGAGACCCCAATTTCTACATAAAAGAAAATTTTATCTACTTCTAATATATTTACACTTAGAAGAAATTTGAGTGCGGATCTCCCAACAAATCTTTAGAAGAATTTTCTCTTCCAATAGTAAATGCACATCATGCCGAATGTTATTTCTTTCCCTCCAAATAGCATAAATTGTAGAGCTTAGGCAAAGTCGAACTAGAATAGACTTCAAACTCTTACCCTTCCAATTCTGCACTTCTCTATCAATGATCTCATCCCAAACATCAGGAGGATCAACAAAGAGACATCTATCCATCACAGTTTTCCAAATACGGCGACTAAAGCTACATTGAAAGAAAAGATGGTCTCTACCCTCAATGCAGCCTTTACAAAACACATAGAGAATATCGCCTTGAAATCCCCAGCTAATCATCCTCTCTTCGGTGACAAGCCGATTCTGAATAGCCAGCCATAAAATAAAAGCTTGCTTAGGGATGGCAAGCGGAAACCAAATAAGTTTCCACCAAGGAACAAGAGCTCTCTTATTCCTTATGTAGTCCCAAGTCTCACTACAATGATAAGTACCTGTTTTGGAAAAATTCCAAAGGACTTGGTCAGACTCTCCCAAAGGCACAAGGGGAAGCTGACTTTGGATGCAAACCAAAGTATCTGATCTCGCATGGGGTCAATTCCACTGATTGTTACAAATAAAAGATGAGAGCTTGGCATTAGTATGACTACCGGCATCATAAATAGGTCGAAACCATATTTCTCAATAAGTATGCCATCTGGATGCCACAAATCATGCCAAATGAAGATATTATCACGGGCCCCAACTTTAAAACGGATAAAGGTCTTTGCAACCTCCCGGAGCTTCAACAATTTCCGCCGATACCATGAACAACTTGTGCGGAATTTCGTGCTCCGTTTTCTTTCTGAAAATCGTTTTGCGCTGTGTCTATGGTTGTTTGAATCGGCGTTACAACAGTTTCTAGAGTCGTTTGAAGTTGTAAAGACGAGTACGTGGCCTAGAGAGCATCAAACGATGCATAACGTTGTTACCCAAAGAGAATTTGCCTAAGCCCTAAAGTAAAGGCTGCAGTGTGGCCTCACAAGAGGCGTTAGAAATCTCTCTCTGAAAAAAGGGATGTTGTCATGTTGATAAAAATTGCCGAGACTCACACTGGCGAAGCCATTGCGTCATTTTCCATTGAATTAGGTCCGTCATTTTGCTTAGTCATTCTCAAATATTCCTTTGATAGTACCACTGATATATAAAAAATTCAGAGACGCATAGATAGGTTTCCAATTTCCTATTCCCTCGGTATATGCGCATGCTAATTTTATTTTTTTCGTTGTTGCAATTGCAGTTTTTTTTTAAAAAAATTGATTGATTTTCATGGTTGATGGCAGAATTTCCCGGCTCATGTATTGGTGAATTGGATTTAATTGTTTCATTGCGCATTTGAATTCTTCCAGTTGCTAAAAATCAAAAAAACAGAAAAAGAAGTGAGAAATTTTTTATGGTTTGGGTTTTTGAAGAACTGACAAATTCACAGCCTTCTAGACATTTCCTTAGCAACAAACAAAGCGTTATCATTGTTATAGACGGTGAATTATGCTGTTATAGTCTGCATCACCAATGATTTGCTAATAGAAGAAATTATGGGACCTCTGTTCCTTGGCTTAAGTAATGAAAGGATGTAATATTGTCAGTTAGGGTCTTAGGTTATGGATCCATACCTAAATTTTTTTGAAAAAAAACAAGAAAAGAAAACACTTACAAAAAAAAAGAAACGGATAACAATTTACAAATTAATTCATAGTCTTAGTGTTTAAATATCTAGAAAAACTTCAGTGGCCCTTCAGTTAGATGTATTAGATGTATCCGTCTCTGTTTTTTAGTTTCAATTGGATGGATGGTTAGTGCTTATTTACAGTTGCTGTGCGAATAATCTGAGTCTTACAATTAATCCTACTCCTAAGGTCGGAGTTCAACTGAATTGCTTGGTATCACTTAGCTTATCAAGTTGCGTTGTATGCATCTCTACTTGGAATAGTTCAAGATAATCTATGTTTTTTAGTTTGAATTGGATGGATTATCACTTAAATTATCAAGTTGTGTTGTATGCATCCCTGCTCCTCTTCTGGATGTTTATGGAAGTGTTATGCCTTCTTCATTTTCCATGCCTCTGTAATTTCAAGTAATGGACCCTATTGAGACTAAGTTTAGAGTTTTAATGTGAATTATTCTCCATTACGGTTAAAATTGGGTAAGTGAAGCATATTGACTTGTGAGTTGCAAACATGAACAGTAAAGATCATTGTAAATACTTGCCAAAAAGTGAACTCCTCTCCAATTCATATGAAAGTGCCATATCTTTGACGTTTTTATGTTGCTTGCAAGTAAAACCTTTTAAATATTTACTAGTATAGGACCTACCCACTAATTTTAAACCTTTTACACTTGAGGAATTCCTATCTGAGAATGTAGATCTCATTTGCTTCCTGGAAATTCCTTTTGTTAATATTGAAGTATCGATTATATTTTCGTTTTGTTATAACTGGTTGGTTTTTGAATCTTATTTGATATAAAATGCTCATTATTTGATATTTGCATCCAATCTTCATCTAAAGTGCATTTTGCTTTTTGTTCTTTGTTTTGTTTTGTTTTTGTTTGTTTGTTTGTTTGTTTGTTTGTGAATTATTATATTATGCAAATGGTCTCTTTAATTAATGTTTGTAAATATTGAATACAGGGTGATTGCTTTTGCTTCATTTGGAAATAATTTGCTATACGCGTGGAAGTATTTTCATTCTTCTTTCTAAATTTTTATCTAGTTTCTTCACTTTGTTTTGTAGCTTTAATTTCTTAAAGTTGTGTGTGTACTATTTTCTCAATAGTTTTGCTTGCTGCACAAATATTTTAATTTATAAATTGAAGTGTTATATGATTATACTCTTTATTTGAAATATGATGTTAACGATATATTTTGTATGTATTCCATTGCATTATTTTATTATACTCTTTAGTTAAAATAATGTTATATGTTTTAGTTGAATTTGATGAACTAAATGATAGAATGTTGAAATTTGTTGTTAATTTTTTTTTGTTTTTTTGTTTTTCCAATTTTGCTAAAGAAACAAAATGGAAAATGTTATTCTCTAACCACAACTTTAATGAAGAAGCTTTCATTATCTTTAAGTGTTTCATCTTCATCAGACCTAGTTTTACTGTGGTTGACATTTTCTTTTAATTCTTCGCAAGTCTTTGCTATTGCCTATTTGCAAAATGACATCTATTCCTATTTTGGTTTTAATTGATATTATGTTATTCTAACCTTGCTTTTGCTTGCCTTGAGATATGAGGATTGGTCCTTCCACGTCTCATCTATTTTACTTTTTAATAGTCTTGTACTCATACTTTTATTTATCGATTTTCTCCATTATTTAAATATCCCCAAAAGTACATGCAAATAATCACTAATAAATACTTAATAATGCAGGAAATATTCGTTACATGTTTATGCAATTAGACAAGAAGTTTGGGTGCCTTATATGCAAGGCGAATATTAGGCCTACAGGAGGATCTTTCTGATGTGGACACTGTAAAGTAGAACCTAAATTTGATGTACCAAGGTAAACAACAAATGCTTTTGAATATATATATGAATAGTTCCTTCTATTAACAATCTTGGAAATGATTCACATATAGGATACAAATAGAAGTATTAGATACAACTGATTCGATAACATTTATTGTGTTTGACTGAGAGGTTGAAAAGCTTAGAACATGACTGCAAAAGAACTTGCTGACATGCAATACGAGGTAACAAACAGACAAATTTATGTTACTATTATAAAATAAAGTAAGAAAGTTAACAAAAAAACAACACAACATATTCTATCATTTTATAACATTATGCTATTTTTGAATAACAATATTCTACTAAGAGAAATCGAAACAACAGTTTCCAAAGAATACGTATTTCAATTACGACTTAATGGTTATAATTTGAAATATGGATGATAGAATTATACATTTTCAAGAATTTTTGAACCACATGTTTCACAAAAAGTTAAAATCCAAGAGGTAACAATTTCTTACATAGTTTGATGCATCTTCTAATGAAACTTAATATGATTATAGAAAACTCCAAAAAATTTGAAAATTAAAATATAGTGATTTTTTTTTTGCCTTTAATTGGAGAGCTTTTCATGTTTATATTTTATGGAGTTTCCTGTAATCATATTAAGTTTTATTAGAAGATACATCAAATTATGTAGAAAAATATTGTATAGATAGGAAAAAAAAACATATAGTGAATTATTTCCTATTGTATCTTAACTTTTTGTGAAACATGTGATTCAAAGATTCTTGAAACGGTATAATTCTCCAATCCATCTTTCAAATTATAGTCATTAAGTCGTAATTGGAATACATGTTCTTTGGAAACTATTGTTTTGATTTCTCTTGGTAAGATATTGTGGTTCAAATTTTGTATAAATAGAAAAGAACATAATGTCATAAGAGGATAAAATATGTTGCATTGTTTGTTTGGTAGCATTCTTACTTTATTTTATAATAGTAATATAAAATTTTTCTATGTCGTTACCTCATGTAGCATGTCTATAAGTTCTTTTGCAGTCTTGCCTATAAGCTTTTCAATCTCTTTGTCAAACATAATGAATGTTGTCGAATCAATAGTATCTGATATTTCTATTTGTATTCTATACTTGTTTCATTTCCAAAATTGTTAGTAGAATGATATATATATATATATTCAATAACATTTGTTGTTTACCTTGATACAACAAATTTAGGTTATGCTTTACAATGTTACACTAGAAAGATCCTCCAGTATGCTTAACCTTCGCTGACTTCGCATAATTGAGAATACTGATTACTTGAGTTTGCAGCAAGGGAGTATTTCAGTTTGAATAGATCAAGATAAGTCTTTGTTTTTTAGTTTCTATTGGAGGGATGGTTAGTGCTTATTTACAGTGCCAAGTGCCTCATCGGTGATGACACCACCACCCTCTTCACCGCTCGCAACAATTAAGGTTCCAAACCCTAATACTTCTCTCTCAATCTTTGTTTATATTATATATGCAATTGTGTGGATGGAAATGATTGGTTATTGTATGAATGCATTTGGTAATTTGCTCTTGGGACTCAAATTTTTGCATTTTGTTTTTTGAGTGTGGCCTATATATATATATTGGTTTGGTCCTCTGTTTTTTGTGATCCTGGGTCTTCAAGAGTGTCTTTCTCTGCTTGCTAAGGATTATGTAGGAAATAGAAATGAGAAGGTGGGAGTGATTGGTTGTCAAATTCGTTTTTATTTCTGATTCTATAGTTGGGTAATGAATTATTCAAAAAGGAGATTTTTTTTTTTCTTCTGAAAACTTGAAATGCCTTGGTTTAGTTTTGTAGGTTGAAGCCTGAGATTTTCATTCGATGGAGAGGATTTGCAAAACTAAAGACAAAGCAGTAAAATTGCTCTTGGTAATTTGTTTTTATTGTTACAATTTTTTTTATTATTAGTAAATTCCAATAAGCAAATTTCAATTTTTTATGTCTTCTGGTCTAGTTTATTGATAGGCTTATTTCTGATATTTATAACTTGATTCCTCGAAATTTTGGATTTTTTTTTTTTTTGAGTTTTACTATCTGGGTTTTTATGCAATTGTCAATTTTTGGTTCAAACTTTTGTAAAATTCAACGAACATGCTTTGTTTGTTTCTTTGAACATGAGTTTTTGGAATTTTTTTTTTTATTTTCAACCTGTAGACTGTTTGGGGGTATGAATGAGAATTTGTGAGTTCTTTTATTTTGTGCTTAAATTATGTCGTGTAATGCTTGTTTTGCAATTGGACAACCATTGGGGGAGGTGTTATAGAATATTATGCTTATATGCAGACAAGAAGAGATTTTCCTTTGATATAGGTTAATGTTTGTGTTCTTCTATATGCCAGAAAGGAGGCAGGCAGAAGCTGCTCACATCAGGTAGAAGTATCCCTGTAGAATACCAGTATGATTGTCTTTGTGTGTGTGTGTGTGTATAAGTTTTAGTTTTAATTTCTAGTATGGGGTAAATGATTGTGTGGTGTAGGTGATTGTAGAAAGGGCTGAAAAGAGTGATGTGCTTGACATCGATTAGAAAAAGTCAGTTGTTCTTAGCTATTGTTTTACAACTTTGCAATATGTATGATATCTTGATATGTCTTAGAATCAGAAAATGCTTTTGTCTAGAAAGATTGTGCTGTTCTTTATTGCTATTTTTACTTTGTGATTGAAGTGCTTCTTGGACTATGAGTAATACTAGTGAATCACTTGCCATGTGCTGTTTCTGGATGCTAGAGAACATAAAGTAATGTTTGATGGAACATTTTGATAAATCATTTTATCAACAATGTTAAGAACTTTTTCATTACTTGTAACAGCTACTAGGTTTCTGAAAACCAAGTCCTATATCCTTTTCGATGATGCTATTATCTGCTTGCTTCTTTAATTTACATTTGTGATTGGTTGTGTATTTATTATCTATTTATATTTTGTACTCAGTTCTATATTTCTCAGCATTAATCCTTTTAAGATAGTTTGTCAATGATGCATTCTCAAGAATCATGGACATTTTAATGTGTTTTAAGAGTTTCCTAGTGGGGACACAAGTAACAATTGCCTAAATTGCTTCTAGTTTTTGTTTAGATCTTGAGTGGATTGAGAACATTGTGTCTGTAAAGCAGATTTTTGGATGGCCAAACCAGCGATAGGGCTCCTGCAAAACAAAGGAAAAGCTACTGGTGTCAGCGGAGACAATGTGTGTACTTGGGAAGGTGTGCCCCTTTTTATGGGGGAGGCTCTTGTCCAACATGGTGACATTGGTGTCAACGGTGTTGGATTTTCCTTGTTGATTGCATTTAATAGCCATTTGGTGATTGATGAGGGTGTATGGTTTCCATGTGGAGAAGATTTTGAGTGAGTTTTCTTGTAAGGAGGATGATTGTGTGATCTGACGGTGACGTATGGCCTGATTATTTTTCATGTGGAGGCTGATTGGGTGGGCCTATAGTGTGCTTATTTAGTGTATCACCAGTGTCCATCTATTGTTGTGTGTTTACTTTCCATACATTTACATTCTTTTTCATTCTTTTTCGTTTATCTAAAATCTTAATCCCCCTTTTTGATGAATCTAGATATCTGGTTCCTGCTGATTTGACATTTGGCCAGTTTGTTTTTGTGGTCCGGAAGAGGATCAGGTTAAGTCCTGAGAAGGCTACATTCATCTTCGTCAAGAACATTATTGCAGCGGCTATGATGTTTGCAATTATGTAAATAAGGACGAAGATGGTTTCCTTTATATGACCTACAGTGGGGAGAACACCTTTTGGGATGTGTTGAAACGTGTTTTACGTGCATCAATGTGAATAGGACTTGCAAACGAATAAGAAAAAGGATGGAATTTTAGATTAGGTGTAAATTTTCTGCAGTTCATTAGAGCTCAATGTTCTTGGATCAATGACTCTCACTCTTTTGTCTTAGTTTGACAACTGTTTAATGTGATGTTCGCTTTTATACTGTGGCTTTGTTTGGAAGTGTAAATTTTATTAATTTTTAGTGTTCAGATCCCAGTGAGCAAAAGCTCATCGGAGGTTGAGAGAGAGAGAGAGTATGTTTGAGTTTTCTCGATCACACTGTTAACTTGTAAATACACCTTGTACACAATCACCAATGGGAGATGACTTTGGAAGATTAAATGGTTCTTTTCTTTTGATGGTGTACTTCGAACGTATTGTTGATGTAATTAATGACTCCCAACTTGAAAGTAAATTGGATTATAGGTTTTATATAGTTATGATTTGTTTATTGGTTATCATTAATAGATATGTATATTTTTAATTAAAAGTAATTTTTGGTTATTTTTTAGTAATATTAATCTATATGTATATTTGTTTTACATTGCATGTTTCATATAAATATGATTATATGAAACTATATAAGAATATTTGGTTGCACCTGAGATATGAGTATTGATCCTTTTGCGTCTCATCTATTTTACTTCTTTCTTTTCTTATCTTTTTTGTAAGTACAAGTAAATTTGAAGAAAATGAATTACAATAAAGGTCAACAAAGAAGGGTCGGGCAATCTAACAATAAGTTTCAAAACAAACATAGTAAATAAAAAAATTTAAAAGAGAATGCATCAAATAAAATGACGTGGTTCTATGAATTATTGGCACGAACAACAAAACAATTTATCGCCAATTAAGGTGGTTTTATAAGGCACGGGCTGGGTCATGATTGATGCAAGGCCTTTTAGCCCTACCCATATACCTGTTTAGACACCACAAAAATATATAAGAACAAAAAATAAGGCCAGCACAAAAAGAGAGACAAAAAGAAAAATGCTGAGAAAATTTAAAACACAGTAAATAAATGCATTGAGCAAAACCACTGGCGGAGGTAGGCGCGTGTGTATGGTGGCGGGCTGGTGCAGTTGAGTCGTTCGCCGGTGCGTGAACCACATGCACCAGCAATGGGTGTTGTGAGGATGTCGACCACCAAAATGGACCGGAGGGCAACAGATGGGAGCACGCGTGGTGGGGGGCTGTCCATGCACCTATGAGTAGATTTGTGCATGCAAGTTGGACGGCGATAAGGCTGGTGGAGGCGAAGCCCATGAACAAGGTAGAGGGATGCATGTGCTGATAACGCTTTTTGAAATTGACAACAGATTTAGTTTTGAAAAAATCAAATTCAAAAAAATTAAAGATGGTGCAAATATGAGGTTGAGAACGGATGGAGGAGGCAAAAATCGGCCAACTTATGGCGGAAGAAGGGCTCTTTGCAAAGATAAGGGCTTCCGAAGAGGCATATAAGGCCTCCAAAGAAGCAATTTTTACCTCCGAAAAGGTGGAAAGGAGTGTGGGGAGATACAAACTAAGGGAATGGGGTTTTTTGAAAGAGAGACGGGAGAGCATTTATCNTTTTGCTATTCGATATTTATCTATTTTACTTTTTTATAGTCTTGAACTCATACTAATATTTATTGATTTGCTCCATTATTTACATTGATTGAGATGGTTCGATAAATTTTTTTTACATATCCTCTTTTTTTTCCTAATTAGAATTTAGATTGCTGTCAGTTTATATGTAGCAATTTGATCGAATAGCTCAATATTTTCTTATTTAATTTGTAAATTATCCTTGATTTTGTACACGTGCTTTTGCGTAGATATCAAATATATAATAGCATGTTAAAATGCAAATATATTAATAATACACTGAAAAAACACTGCGTATAGTGCGGTTACAGGGTACTTCCAATTTACCAAGGTACGTGTCTATCAGGATGCAATATATCCCACGAGCCTTTAACCTTTGCAAATATCATAAGGACACATAGCATATTAGAATTCACAATTTGCGCCAGGTAACACTTTAAATTCATGAACCTCAAAATTTTTTTTTTTAAAAAAAATTACCCATAAGCACTAGAGAGGAAACCAAAAAAACAAAACAATTGGGAAGCCTCATATCCTCCTACAATTCTACAACTCATCATTTGGTTGTTCATCTTCAGATTCAGCTGAACTTCCACCACTCTTTTCATAAACTTGCTTTATAACGGGATTACAAACTGCTTCCACCTCCTTCAACTTCTCACCAAAATCTTCCGTCTCTGCATTTTGGTTATCATCCAACCATTCGAGAGCTTCTTTCAGTGTACTCTCAATCTTCTCCTTGTCTTCCGAATCAATCTTATCCGCAAACTTGTCACCAATGGTGCTCCTCATGTTGTATATGTATGTCTCCAACTTGTTCCTCGCATCTATTCTCTCCTTCACCTTCTTATCCTCTTCTGCAAACTCCTCAGCCTCCTTCACCATCTTCTCAATTTCTTCCTGGCTCAGACGCCCCTTATCGTTAGTGATGGTGATGGATTCCGACTTCTTGGCCGCCTTGTCCTCTGCTTTCACATGTAAGATTCCATTGGCATCAACCTCAAAGGTTACCTCAATCTGGGGCACTCCCCTGCAATAAGAATCACATCATTCATAAGAAACCTATCACTGCAATGCAGTCAAGTTTATCGGAAGCTAATTGCTTTAATAAGTTTCTATATAAATAATTATATTGAAATATCAAAGGAAAAATTTCACTTACAACTCCAATGATTTATCATTTTTGTAATCATATTCTTAAATTTTAAAATGTGTCGATTTAAGATTAATATCTTTCAAAAATTTACAATGTCAATCCTTCCGTTCAAATTGATGATTAAAATTTCCAAAATACTCCTAAAATGTTTATAGAATTCCCTTTTTTCCCGTTTCACCTCTTTTAATAGAAAAAAAGAAAAGAAAACAAAAGATGTTTATAAAATTACAAAGATACATTAATTTAATAATTAAAAATTAAAAATAAAAACAAACAAGATGGGAGTATTTTAAGAATTTAATGCTGAATTTAAACGGGAGAGTTGGCATTACAAGCTTCATAATAACTCTAAATTGATACTTTTTAGGGTTTATGTATATAATTACAAAAATGATAAAAAAATTAAGAATAGTAAGTGAAGTTTTCCCAACATCAAAAGTGTGTGAGGCAGACTTTTATTTTAGATTACCTTGGAGCAGGTGGAATGCCTGATAAATCAAACTTTCCAAGTTCACGACAATCCTTTGTTAAGCTTCTTTCACCTTCAAAGACCTGAAATTTTTTAAGAGCAACATGCATAAGCAGCATATTTATCAAGAGTAAGGCTTCTCATGTCAATTTGTGTGTATTCATATGTTATATACCTTGATGGACACTGTGGTTTGCTGGTCTTGGTAAGTGGTGAAGACCTGAGACTTCTTGGTTGGGATAACCGTGTTTCTTGGTATCAATTTCGTCATCACACCACCAACGGTTTCGATTCCCAGACTCAAAGGAGCAACATCAAGCAAAAGGATGTCTACAGAAGATGAAAAGGAAAATCTTATTAAGCATTATCCATACATCTTATTAACAAATTAGTGTTAAACTGAAATGAAATATCATTACCTTTGGTTTCATCCCCGCCTTCGCCGCTGAGAATTCCACCTTGAACTGAAGCCCCATAGGCAACAGCCTCATCAGGATTAACACCCTTGCTTGGCTCTTTGCCGTCAAAGTAGTCTTTCAACAGCTGTTGCACCTTGGGAATTCGGGTACTTCCTCCAACAAGTACAATCTCGTGAATATCTGTTTTCTTCAGGCCTCCATCTTCCATAGCCTTCTTCACTGGCCCCATTGTCTTCTTAAACAAGTCCATGTTCAACTCCTCAAACCTTGCTCTTGTCAGTGGCTCTGAGAAATCGATACCATCGAAAAGAGACTCAATCTCAACGCGTACTTGGTGCTGGCTACTCAAAGCTCTCTTTGCTCTCTCACATTCCCTACGAAGCTTCCCAAGAGCTTTATTATCCTTGCTGATATCTTTGTTGTACTTCTTTTTGATCAACTTGATGAAGTAATCCATCACTCTGTGATCAAAGTCCTCCCCACCCAAATGGGTGTCTCCACTAGTGGCAAGAACCTCAAACACACCATTATCAATAGTCAAGATGCTAACATCAAATGTACCACCACCAAGATCATAAACCAAAATGTTCTTCTCTTCTCCTTTCTTGTCCAGACCATAGGCAATAGCTGCGGCCGTAGGCTCGTTGATTATCCGAGCCACATTTAGCCCGGCAATAATGCCTGCATCCTTAGTGGCCTGCCTCTGCGCATCATTGAAATAAGCTACAACAAGCAACAAATAGAAACCCCTTAGACCATGCAATGTAAAGACATAACAATCACAACTCTAAGAAATACCAATGGAAAATCTATCTTTCTTGCCCTGATTTTGCAAGTAATGTATTCATATACATAAGAAAATGACAATTCATCAACCTCTTCTCTTCCTATTATAGAAGTTCATAACAAAGTAAAGAGATGAGATTAGAGAAAGCCTTAGAGGTTACATTTTTCCTGATTGATTTGATTGTATACAAGGCTCTATTTTCATAGCTTTATAAGTAATTTGACTAATTACAAATTCCTTAAGATCAACAAATCACCATTTATCACAAAGATTTCTATCCTTATCAACATGGTCCTTGTTTAGTTGTTCATTCAAAAATTCTCATTACATTCAAAAATTCTATTGACATACAAATTAGAAACAAAATTTTTTGAAATAAAAGAAGTTTTTATAATACCTGGAACAGTGATAACGGCATCTTTTATTTTCTTCCCCAAAAACGCCTCAGCGGTCTCCTTCATCTTTCCCAATATCATAGCACTGATTTCCTCAGGGCTAAACACCTTCATCTCACCTTTCACTTCCACTTGTATATAAGGCTTCCCATCCCTGTTCACAATCTTATAAGGCAAAAACTTTATATCCCTCTGAACCTCCGGATCATCGAACCTACCAACAAAACAGACCCGAACCATTTCAATTCACCTTTCAAAACACAAAACCCTTTATTCATATCGCCTTCAAACTAAACCATAAACTACTTGGATCTAAATGGAAAAGAAATTCACTTACTTCCTCCCAATGAGCCGCTTAACATCAAAGATCGTACGTTCTGCGTTGAGAGCCGCTTGATTCTTTGCGGCCTCTCCGATTAAACGCTCGGTATCAGTGAATGCGACCCACGAAGGGGTGATTCTGTTCCCTTGATCGTTGGCTATAATCTCTACATGACCGTTCTTGTACACCCCCACACAAGAGTAGGTGGTTCCCAGATCGATACCGATCACGGTCCCTAGCTTCGGTTCATTGGCTGCCACTGATACCCCTAACAAAAATTCTGTAAAAATAAAAAACACAAAGTTAGATGAGTTTCAGCTAAAACCCAATTCTTAATTCTTCCAAAGAAAAATTTGGAAGTCATTTTAATGCAAAGTGAAATAGATAAAAATTAGATGAATTTTTTTTTTCTTGTATTTATTGTCTGAGTAACAAGAAGCGTCTAAGAAGTAATCTAAAAAGCAAAAACCGGGAACAATATCAACTTTTTTCTGCAAAATCAGCGCACCCATATCTCCAAAACCGAAAACTTACTCACAAACTTTCTCGCCTCCTGTTCGGTTGCCCAGAAAATACTCTAAACGAGTAATCGAAAAATAAAATAAAGCAAAAACCCATAAACTTTTCGTTATGTCGTTTTCCCAAGAATCAAAATATCATACAAAAAAACTCAAAAACCTTTAACTTTCTTATTCTTTCCCACACTTTCCCTCCAACCGAACAGAGCAAAAACAGAAGTTACAAAGCTCCACATGTGAATCTAAAAAAAGAAAAAAGAAAAACAGAGAGTGAGAGCTTTGTCTTTTCCTTTCTTACCTAAAACAAAGAGAAGCAAAAACGCCACCGCTTTGTCCTTCGTCCTCATTGTTGTTGTTTTGCGCTGCTCTCTTTTTGACGATGTCGTTTCGTTGGATCTGCGACTCTGAATCGTTTCGATTAAGCTTTCTCGGTGATCGGAAGTTGATTGCTCTTCGGTATGCTTAGTGGAGGGAAGCAGGGAGTTTACGCGGGGTATTTATCGGCTCTGGATTGTGTCGGGGTGCTAGAGTGTTCTTGCAAATAGCAGTTCGACACGTCAGTTTTTGAATCGCTTTTGGTTGTCCGACTTGCTGTACTTACACGTATGGTGTTCAATAAGAGGCTGACACGTAAGGGGACCCGAAAGTTCTTGATGCGTGAAGAAACTCTAAAGAGTAAAAAGGCGGGATCATGGGCGTAACAGGTTGGGGGCTTTTGGGATAGTTGATAATTCTAGGTTTGGGCTACAGAAGAACGACGTCGTTTATGCTTTATTGCTTAGGAGGGCGTCCCCTTTCAAAAAGAAATTTTACATGTTTTATCAGTTTGGTCTCATTGGTAAAAATGAAAATATTGTGATATTAAAATGAAACAATCATAAATTTATCACAATATTGTGATATTGTGATACTAAACAAAGCTTTGTTTTATTGCTTTGTTTAGCCTAAAATGTTTTTTTTTTTTCAAACCTGTAGCATATCAATCCTGAAAAAAAAAATTGTTGGAGTACTACAACTTTATTATGACTTCTTACAAACTTATGTGATAATCTATGTGAGTGTTATATTGTGCTACATGGGTATATAAATTTAATTATTTAGTGACTGATGTTATAAATGACACGTGAATTATTATAACTGCATGTAAAAAATTTATAGTAATAATAGTTGTAGTACCCTTAAAGTACTCTTTATTAAATGTCTACTACTTAGACACTTTTTTTTTTTCAATGTTTTAACGTTTCAATTATCAAACTTGAAATTTTGGTGAATAGTTTAAACGTAATTATTTTTATGATTAAATATAATAAACACCAACCAAAGGTATCTTCATACCTCAAAGAAAATATGCAGTCGAAATCTTGAAGATACATGGTTTTTTGGAGCTAAGCAAGAACTTGACACTCAGCAAGATTGAGAACTCATCACAGATCTCTCAGTACGTGTGTCGAGTCAATTCATGAACAAGCTAAGGACATCACATTTGGACGCAGCGCATAAAGTAATGAGATATGCTAACAATCTTAAGAAAAAAGAATCATTTTTCAACGATTGACAATATCACGTTAACACAGTAAAATGGTGATAGGATAGTGACGTGATATAAAGCATTACTATGCTCTTTATTAATATGTTTTGTCTATAAACTATACCAATTTATAGTTTGGATTTGCTTTTGACTGATTTAATATGTTGTTCATTGTTTGTTAAAAATCCTGACAAAGCAGTCAGTCTACTCAACTCAAGTCTCCCCAGAAGAACAGTTAAGATCAACGCATTCAGAGTAGGCAAACAAGCCAATCTACATGAAACAAAAAATAAAGTCACTATTTGATAGGTGATGGGTTGTATCTCGTAAACACACCAAGCAGTTTAGACTACCGGAATGGTGCCAGAGGATTGGGGCTGCGTGGGGCTTTCGAGCTTCTAAGCTCTTTGCAAACATGGTCTAACATTCCGAGAAAATCTCTAACAATCACAAATATTCGAAGTGGGTTGGCTTCATCTTTGCTCACATTTCCATGAAAATACTCAGTAATTTCTTTGACATGTGTGAGGATCCTATCTTCATCTCCCTGCAATTCTTTTAGCTTTTTCTCTGCATAACTTATGAAAGATGTCATTGAGTTGACAAAGTTCCCATTGTTTTTATCCACCCACAAGTCCCTATGTACTAGATGTTGCAGGTTAGCCATTCCATCCGACAGGTTAGAGACAGAGCTTCCAAGAACATCCAAGTCGATTGCAGCTGTCTTTTTCACATTGTAGAGTTCAGTACTTAGACCAGAAACAAGATCAAGGCCCATTCTTCTGTAATCTTCTTCCCTTTCTTCAACAGTATTACTTTTGTTTTTCTTGCTGATCCTCCCCATAATGCTATCTGAAACTCTAATTCCTTCTGAACGGATTATTTCTTGAACAACAAAGTGGAGTAGGGTAGTTTTCCCATCTGTTCCTTTCACATCAGCAAGCTTAAGGAGGGCATCAAGCTTAAATGCTCTGGCACCTCCTCTGATTGTTCCAACATTCATACGGTTGCCTGTTTTCAGCACGGCTTCAAGTAGCTTTAAGAAAAGTCTGCTTGATCTTAGTTCCTTGCAGGCTTCCTGGTAACAAACACAAATCAGAATTAAAGTGATGATTATATCAAAAACAGCAACGCTATTTAGTAGACTTTTATATTACTGTTATATAACTAGGATGAAGTGGCAGAAAAAATTAGCCTTTGGATAAATCAATGGCTAATTTTTCAGCCACGTCATCCAACACTGTATCGTAGTCGTTTAATAGTTTATTAAATAGCATTGAAAACTATTGTGTTATAGTTTGATGATTACCTCTAGCATTGAAAAAGAGTTCCTCAGGTGAACCACCTCATCTTCAAAAGTTTCTCTGTAAAGCATGGCTTCAACTCGTACAAAGGCAAATGGTATCCTGAGAATTGCTTTGACAAACTTTTCTGCAGACCCCAGTTCGTTAATATCTCCTTTATAGCCAGAGAGCTTTCCCTCTTCTTCCTTGGTTGGAACCATCTTCACCAGTGCCTCCAGTTGTTGTAAACTCAACCCATTCCCTGTTTTCCACCATTTGATAATATTGAAGATAATGATAAAAAAAAGGATGAAAGAGCCAGAGAAAGTTTAAACCTGCTGATAGTTTAGATAAGCTATACATCTCTTGAAGAGTAAATGATATTTAGTAAACTGCTATATGATGTTGTGAGTAACTTGTGAATATTATGTTCCACATTGAAAAATCATAAAGAAAAAGAGTAGTTAATATACTTAAGTAGACCCAAGCCCATTACCTTAGGCTTTTGAACTAGAGTAATGTCTAAAAATGGTTTGCGTTTGGACTTAAGAAAAAAAGTACTTAATATACTTAAGTGGATCCAAGCCCATTAGCTTAGACTTTTGGGCTAAAGTAGTGTCTAAATATGTATATTAATGTATTCTTAGTAAAAACTCCTAACCGTTTCCCTCCCTAACATATGAATGCCATATAATTGGAATGATGTGGTAGTAAAGATCAGTGTTTTTTTTTTTTTATCAAGTGTTGATCAAATGATTGATTTTTATTGCCACATCTTCAAGTTGTATAACAATTGTATAACAGTATATTAAATATCATTTCTCATTTATAGTTATACAACTCTCACAGCAAGAGATGTGGAGCCATGTTATTTTCAAATTCTCTGCTATAGTACTTTACCTTAAGGATAAAAATTATTGGAAAAACTTCACTTGATTACAATTGCTTATGATTTGAAGTTTAGGACTTATACCTTGTAGTAGTGCTTCACATACTTGCTCAGCAGTCACATTCAAGGCTTTTGAGAGTATAGTTATGTTCTGTAGTCTCTTTGGCTCAAGCACATGCTTGCTTGGGGAGGGACTCTTGCTCTTTGCTTCATCATTACTCTTCATTGAAGTTTGTAGATTGTATCCAAAAAGTGATTCAATCATTTCCTCGTCCAGCCTTTTTCATGATTCATAATATGTTAAATTGTACACAGAAAAAAAAAAGAAAAGAAAAAAAGAAAAAAAAGAGAGCAACTTACTCAAATGAACTTGATCGCAGCTTATCCCAAACCATAGAACGATCAGGGGCAGCTCTAACCTTGTCCCAGTGGAGTGGCTTCAATTTTGCTAATGGAGTACCGTCTTTGCCCAATGGAGTAAATCGAGGCAGTTGAAATGGTGGGGGAGGTGGGCCTTTGGCAGAGTTCTTGTTTCCTTGCAAAAATGGAGGAGGGCATGGTGGTGGAGGAATATGGGATGTACCAGCTTGTGATTGAGATTCTTTAGAGGGGTTTCCAGGTGAAGAAAGTGTGTCTCTTTGTGGAGTTCTATTTGATCCTGATGAAGAAGATGAATTTCTTGGAGGTGATAAATTTGGCAATGTGGAAGAACATGAAGCTTTAGCTGTAATTGTAGTTGAAGAAGAAGAAGGAAAATATGCCACACGAGGTGGCGGAGGCGGCGGAGGTGGAGGCTGTGGCGGTGGTGGTGATGGGTGCTTGAAACTATTTTGACTGTCTGAAGAACATGAAGATTGTGGAGGCATTTCAATATCTAAAGATTTGGGCAGAGAAGGTTTGATCTGTGACTCTTGTGGAGTACTCATAAAAATATCTGATTTCTCACTAAGACTACCAGCTGAAGCATTGGAAAGCCGGACGTTTTTCCATGAAAGTGATTCACCAAAAGAATGGAAAGATTCATCATCAGATGAATGACATTCAATGGGGATAATTTTTCCACCAGATGAAGAGTTCCCACCATCTGATTCATATGTGATTGATTCTGCATCCTCATGAACAGATGTAATTTCCCTTGTAGAAGAGCTACTAGCATTATCAGATTCTATCTTTACGAGTTCTTGAATTGGTTCTTCCATCTCATGCAATGTACATTTATGGGTGCTATCATATGATGATGTGTTGTTTACAGGTTCAGTAATTTGCTTAAGACAGGTCTGCTGCTCTAAATCAGTTCCTAATGAATTAAGATAAAAGAGATCAAGGCCAGGATTTCGGCTCACCTTGCTTGCTGAATTTTGGGTACTCACATTCTTTAGTTTACCTCTGGTTCCTCCTTTTTTGCTGTAGACTGAGATTAATCTTGTGGGTTTCTTTCTCTGTTTTCTGCGTTTCTTGCAGACCCAGATGAGTCCAAGAGCACAAAATAAGAAGACAGCCCCTGCAGACAAGATGACTGAAACAAGAATCGTTCGAACTCGGTCTTTTTCTCTGTTCTCTTTTTGAGCCTTGTCGTGTTGTGGGATATTTGAACTCGGCCGGTGTGATGGATGATGGGGATTTGCATGGATATGCAGCATTGGAGCTGGAGATGGAGCTTCAGCTTCAATGGTGGGTGATGGAGATGGAGATGGTGATGGTGACATATGTGATGGGTTTCTTCTGTGGAAGCTTTTCAGTCCGAGCAAAGCTCTGAACTTTTCAACTATGAAAGCTCCCTTTTCTTCACTCTCATCCACTCCTGAAATTTTCTGAATGTAGTATCCAATCCTATCTCCATTGAAGTCATCTTCTGCAGCATTCAACACCTTACAAGCAATCAATGATATGAGAATGAAAGTGGTGATGATCATGTGGGGAATCTCAGAGCCAAAACCCATGTTCTTCTTCCAACCAAAATCATGAAAGCATCAATGCAACTTTCTCTGCTTATAAATCTTCCTCTCCTTTTTGCTTCATTCTTTTTATCTTGGAAGAATTTATTTTTGAGTGGTGTTGGTAATGTGCAATGAAGATCTAGCCAGAAAGTCTTTAATGCTACTCCAAGGAACCCCTGAGCCCCTGGCAATTGTAGTTGTACTGGGCCTTCTTTACTTCCCTATTCATGCACTCTTATCTTCTCTTACCTCCATAAATTCTTCTGCAAAACACTGTTAATATGCATCATCATACCTTTCTTCTGGAAGCCTTTCTCTGTCTTAATTTGACTCCATCTTTTTGTCTTATTTTCTTAAGTCCAGAATAGTTTCTGCTCTGTATCAGTCTTCACTAGTGTAGCTTATCATTGTCTTCAGTTTTAATGATTGCATTTTAGAGCTCAAAAGCTAAGAAAAATTGGGGTCATGGATTTTGCAGTTGAACAAACTTTTAGTAGCTAAAAGTCATCAAATCAAAACAATGCAAAAGTGTCTAGGTGGGTCCCATTTTGTTGGGTTTGCGCCAAACTATTAATAGGTGATCATATAATCTAAGTTTTCTCCAACCCACATTATTGACGGGAAGATGAAGAGAGATGGGGATGGTCCATCACTTTCTCATGTGATCTTCCATTGAGAAGCTAAAAAGCAGCAAAATCAAATAAAAAAAACAAGATATTGATTGTTGAATAATGGGTTGCTAAGGCCTAAAAGGGTGCTAGTCTATTTCCCACACTTTTAATGGAAGTTTTTATTTGTTGTTGTTTTGTTGTTCACAACATGGTATCCCTGGTTTGGTGCGCTTAAAGTTGATTTCCTAACCTTTATAAGGCTAATGTTGTCCCTCACCTAACCAGAGAGAGAGAGGGATTCATGCCGACAGCATACACTAGCCGTATTCATGGGCAATTGTCTTGGCTTAACAGTAACCTGGAATTGAAAATGACGCTATAGCCTATATATGGGGGGAGGGACCGCATTGGATGCCGGTTTTCTGCACCAGAAAATGGACCCAATTGTTGGACCATTGAGGATCATAATAAGAATCACACTACCTCAACTCAGCTAGGTGAGAGGCTCATTAGTGAAAAATCTCCAAAAAAAGAAAAAAGAGAGATATGGTTCAATCTTATTTTCAAGCTTGTTTGTTTAGGAGACTAATTTAGACCTAGTAAAACCCGTCATGTAAGATAAACTCAATAATACAAGCGTATGGCAGAACTGATTTTTGAAAATTGGCTTGTAACGAGAGAGAGAGAGAGAGAGAGAGAGAGAGAGAGAGAGAGAGAGAGAGAGAGAGAGAGAGAGAGAGAGAGAAGAGAGAGAGAGAAGAGAGAGGAGAGCCCAAAAATTTATATACAAATTTTGAAGAGGACATAAATTCGGCTACATATTAGTCTATGAAGTGACATGTGTCCTTAAAAGCATGTGAAAAACACATGCTACTAAAGAACACATATTATTTTATTAAACTGGTTCATAGAAATTAGTTACAAACCAGTTTGTAACTAATTTATGTCTGTCCAAAACTTATATACACAAAGTAGTCATAGTTGTTTTATCTAAGTCAAAGTCTTTTAGTTATATGGAGCACTATTGTGTATAAATCATATAGTAATAGGTTTCTATTGTTCCTTAATATCTTTATATAGTAGGAGACTAGGAGTCCATGTTGATATGAAGTGTATCTCTCTAAGAAGTTTATCTTCACCTCTGTTAGTTATAATCTTTTCTATTTAAGTTGATTGAATAATAAAAATTATGTATAAAATTATCTCAATCCTTATGTTTGTCAAAAAGTCTAGGTTTCTTCTACGAATATTAAAGTCCAAATTTCTCCAAACTTAACAATCTATCTTTGTTAGTAATTAAGAAATTATTGACGAATCAACATTAATTCAAAATTAGCTCATTTTGAGATAATGATTTAGTAAGAATTAGTCTGTCTTCAAACTCCACGGACCACGTTGCTCGGCTGGTTTCACTACCTAACCTTATCATCCCTTCGGTTATTTCTTATGCTTGAGACAAGAGTGATGATTAGCAACATCCTGGGATGTTGCTACAGTGCAACATCCCAGGACACATGAACAGTGTTTTTACTGTTCATGTGGGGCCACATGAACAGTAAAAACACTGTTCATGTGTCCTGGGATGTTGCTACAGAGCAACATCCCAGGATGTTTTATATTTTACCCTGAGACAAATAGTATGGGATCCTTCATCCTTTTGAGTGTTATTTACTCTTTTTTCGGTGTCCCTAGAGTGTCCTGTCCTTTGAAAATGACATTGGATCAGTAAGCATCTGCCATGTAAAAATCCACATTCCATAGAATCGACTCGCATTACAAACATGACTGGTTTTACTCCATCTTACTCTACATTCTTGAATGATTGTCCTAACAATGCCTCTCTCTCTCTCTTTCTCTTTCTCTCAAGACAAACAGGACAAGTACTACGTGGTCATGTGTACTGTCGGTTTCACTATTATTCCACATGGCATATCAGAAAAAAATATCAATTTTTTGTTGGAGGTTAATTAAGCAACCTTACAAAGTTCAAAACATCTACCATCGTAATGTGACCTTTCGGAACAGAATTTTGGATCATGTAACATGTCCTTTGTAGATGTATGGAGGCAAAAGAGAATCTTTTGGTATTCAATTGTCCTTATATTCCATACTCACGATCACAAACAATTAAACCATCTTTGCTCTGTCAATAATGAAAACGAGATTTCGTAAACAGCAATACTATTTAGTGAATAGCAATATGATATCAACTCTTACATCAGCATTTATAAAAAAATAAATAAATAAATAATCAAGCATTGATTTTTATGGTCACGTTATTTCAATTATACGACAATTATATAATAGTTTATTTAAGTAAATGAAAAAAAAAAAGAAAAGAAAGAAGAGCTAAAAGTGAAAAGTGAAAACTAATAAGATGTATTCACATTTCTGAGGTAAAATTTTCACGTGGATAGTGAACTATTCAAATGGGCTTGGATTTATAATTTAATAGATGTCGAGAAAGTCCAGCATCAGAGGTAGGTGGGCCGTATGTAAGCAGGGGTATTTTCTATAAGGCTGAAGCCCAGAACAAGATAAAGGTCCATGGCACGGTATGTGAAAGGTCCATTATCTTTTCTTTTTTTTTTTAGGTAATCTATTATCATTTTTAATTACTTGTTTGATTTTATCCGCTAAAGCTTAGGCCGTTCTAAGTGGAAAAGTGGATACACTTGCTTGATTTTATAGTTTTTTTCTTTTTTTTATGCTTGATTTTATAGTTAAGTATTGGTTTGGTATGCGAAATAATTATTTTATAAAAAATAATAAATAATTTTTATTAAAAATAAAAAGAATGTGGCGAAATAAAATAATTTTATCTTTATTATAGACTCAAAACGCTAGAAGATTAATGCTAAAAATAAGATTTTTTTTTTTATGTTCTCTTCAAATTTATGTAAATTACAATTAAATTTATGATGAATTACTATTATAAGTTGATGTAACGTCATGATTTATTTTTTTAATCGAATGAACAGTTATAATTTTCTGAATATTTGCTTGAGGAGATAATCTTTCTCTTCCTTGGTAAGACGTCAATTCTTTCTATATTTTTCTTATAAATTTAGATGAAGTTTCTTCATATAAAGAATTTTAGATGAAGCTATTTCTTTAAAATTTATATAAGTTATCCGTTTCCTTTTAATTTGTCCATATTAATTAATTTTTAAATATTAATTTATTTAAATATAAAATTAAATTAAACAACTAGAAGATAAGTGACAATCCTATCCTATGGTCCCTATTGAATTTTATCCAAAAGGCACGCACTACGCGGCACTAGTGTGACCTGCTAAAAGCCAAGGCCGGGGTGTCCGCCGAGGAAGTCCAAAATTCTTCTTCTCCTTTTCTTTTTTTTTTTTTTTTTTAATTTTATTTTATTTTACTTCGTTCATACATATCAAGGAGTTGTGTTACATTGTAAGATTAAGAGTAGTGGACACTCCAACAGTAAACCTAAATACAAATAGAAAGACAATGTTTCAAACTCGAACACAAGGAAAAAATGAGTGCTTCTTGTTTCTAAAGAAAACAAGAGATTTTCGGCTCTATCTACTTTAGACAAAACCAAGGTTTAGTTCGCACAGGGCGGATAAGAGACCAAAATAGTAAAGGACAGGGGCATGACACATCAGGGAGCCTTCCACCCTGTCCAAAACAACAACCCTATGATGGAGGTTGAAGAGTGGCCACTGTTAAGGTAAATGAAACAACCCCTTTGCAGAGGTTGTGGGGAATAGGACACTGTTAAAAACAAAACAGAAACTCCTATAGAGTAGATCTCCCACAAACCGAAAGACTTAAACCCAGAAACAACAAATAACATAATGAAAAAAAAAAAGTAAAATAATAGCAACAGCGAAGGACTAGGTGGAGGAAAAAGGTTGCCGGCGCGGTTGACCCAGTGACGGTGGCGGCGGTGGTGGCACAACACACGTGGTGGAGGACAGGCTTCACATCGGCACGTGTGGAATACGCTCCGACGCATGCTTGTTCGATGGTGGCGTTTCTGGTGACGGCATGAAGCGGTGAATCCCAAGAACTCGGCGGAGGGGCTCATGTGGAGATGGAGCTTTCTGAAATTGATATATCTATCTTTGAAAAAAACTAGATCCAAAAACTTCAAAAAAGTGGTGGATCCGGGGTTGAGATAGAGCGGAGGAGATGGAGACCGGCCGATTTGTGGTGGTGGAGTGGATGATAAAACCGCTGTGTTGGAGGAGAGCCTCCGAAGAGATGAGAAAAAACAAGGGGAAGGAGGATTCTTCCTCCTTCTCGAGCAGCAAAAAGGAAGGGGGGGAGGAGGAGGATTAATCCTCCTCGCCAGGCTAAGAAACGTATGTAGTTTTCTTTCAGAAGAGAGAACAGAGCGTTTTCAAAAAATTCTAATAATTTAATTAGGCCGAATTAGTTAAGCCTTTTTTTAAAAAAAAAAAAAAAAAAAAAAACAAGAAACATAGCACTTCTAGATAAAACATATTTGGTACAAGGCTCAATAAAGACAACATGTGAGTTATAAGGAGAACTGATCCGACAAGAGTTTATGCTTCGCTAAGCGTTATCACTTTCTTAACTAGTTGATGAGTTGCCTCATTAAGGTGTCTTTTGACGTTATTTATCCTTTAGAGTTGCAAACCGTTCAACAAACTTTGAATTTCCTCGATAAGATGTCCATAGCGGCTACAATTGCTCCTAAATGTCCACAAAGGTCGAATTAATTGACAATCAAAGTTCGCATAAGATTATATACAGCACCATATTTTTTGGAAAATAGCCAATATAAATAGAAAAATATTTATTGTTCAACTTTGCCCATGTGGCTTTTATTTTTATTTTTTTAAAAAAAAATTATTACATTTGTAAGGCCTATTTCTGTCG
>FXXK01000816.1:149383-168652 GCA_900184695.1 Betula pendula | reverse complement strand
ACATATACAAAATCAGACAAAATTAAAAAAAATAATAAAAAAAAAAAGTTAAATAACAAACATTTTTCATATAAATAATATGGCTAAGCACCAAGCTAGCAACATAATTTCGTAGCTAGTCTTTAATTCTGATCAAGCTCTATCTGAACGATAAAAAAAAAGAAAAAAAAAGAGGAAAACCGACGTCAACTTGCTGCGATCAAGTTGAAGCAAATTGTTGTAATTACCTGAGACTGATACTTGAGGTTAATCAACTTAATCTTCTTTACCATTACCATCCGCAGGACCTCACCCGTAAGCAATACGATAATATTTTTAATATTTTTTTATTTATCTTCGCAATCAAATAGAATTAAAAGGCTGGTTTAGGGTGTGATTAACCTGTTTAAGATTGCGGTTTTAAAAGAAATTATAAACTTGAGAGTGTTTGGATTTGCATTTTGAAAATTGCAAGTTCTAAAAACGTAAAAAATATCAAGATATTTAGAAGCAGATTAAAAATACTTATTTAAAAACGTAAAATTTTAAACCAAAACCAATTTTCGCACAAACAAATATTTACCAAGATTTCAAACGGGAAAGCAAAAAATTTTTTAAAAAAAAACCTACCAAGAATATGTTAAATTTCTCATCGTTCTTTGTCCTGACAGAACGTGATCATTTCACGGGTTGTACATATAATTCTGACATTGCACGATATTTGTTTTCTTACGGACCGAGGCGTATCCTTCTGCCAGGTGAGTGGTAGTTTCGCTAGGATTTTTTTTTTGGATTATTTTGATATAAAATAAAGTGCGAATGTGAATAGATTCATTGCAATAGTGATAGAGGCTACCGTTTAGGATTTGAACAAGACACTGTTAGGATTGTACAATACTGTACAATGTCAGCAAGAGGCTTTATGGTGACTTGCTACATCAAAAAACTGAACAATGTCAGTACAATACTGTACAATTAGGGAAGACCTCCTTTATCAGGATCATCGCTATTTCATCTCAAAAAAAAAAAAAAAAAAAAAAAAAGGATCATCGCTATTTTATATATTTTTTTTACCTATAGAGTGTAGGCGAAGCACTTGCCTTGTTATTTTATTTTATTTTATTAATTTTTTAGCCACTTGCCTTGTTATTCAACTACTATTTGTTACTGGTGTTGTATTGTTGGTTTACTAGACTTTGTTGATAGAGTGTTTACTCTTTTTGGTTGTACGACTTTTATAATTCTTTTTTCAACTTTGAATTTTTTTTTTTTTTTAAAAAAAAAACTGCTCAGTTCTTGTCCTACCAAATGCGATACAAATGTAATCAATCTGGAGTCTAGTCGAGCGAGCTTTACATGTTTGACTCGGCTTGTTAAATTTGATATTTGCTCTTTTTTTAAACACTTCATTTTCTTTATTAGAATAATAAAATCACTAAAACAATGTCAAAATTTATACCTAATCAATTAGAATAATCTAATAACAAATTTCAAAACTCTTTTGATGATTAAATACTTTAATACTTTATATATATAAATTAACATATTATGTATTAATACTTAATACATAATATGTTATTTATATATTATAAGAATTAAAGTATATATATATGAATGAGTCTATTGAGCCGAGTCGAGTTTCTACGAGCTTTATTTACAAGTTTACTCTGAGTCGAGTCGAGTTTTGGCATGTTTAGCTTGTTTAATAAACAAGCTTAAAAATATGTTCAAGCTCTGAGCCCTAGCCGAGCTAATCCAAGTTGAGTCTAAATATGTTCACAAGTAATTTTGCTTGCTTACAACCTTAGGTAAAAACTTGCAAGGAGCTGAAATGGAGGCTTATACAGTATACTTGAAAACTATTAGTTATTTTATAAACATTTTTTTTTTAGTTTTTTTATTAGCTTTGTCCAATGTCAAAGTTTTTCTTTGTAATTTGTTCTCAAATTCTCTATTTCTTAGTTATTATTTTCATTGGTCCACTGAGAAGCTCGTTTACTTTCTCATATGGAGTTAGTACATATGAGAATATTCTAAAAAGAGTCATAGAGAGTCTCGTCTCTAATCTCGTTTGTAGTTAATATAGATGTGATATTTTAAAGAAGCCACAAAGAGCTTCATCTCTAATCTCGTCTAAAGTCAGTACGAACGCGAAATTTAAAAGAAGCCACATAGAGTCTCGTCTACAATTAGTACGAATGCGACATTTTCAAAGAAGCCACAGAGAGCCTCGTCTTTATGGAATAAAAAAGAGAGATAAATAGAAAATTAAGATAAAGATTTACGTGGTTCGACAATGTACTTACGTCCACAAGAATAGTATGACTATAATTTACTATTCAATGTCTTAAGGTTAAATCATAACATATTTATAAGAAAACGTTAACTGTATGAACGCTTTTTAGAAAATCCTAAAATATTTCGTGTCGTACCGCAGGGGCGTTGCCCCTGCCACCCTACAATCTATTCGTCCTCAGGCAACATAAACTAAATTACGCTTAATGAGCCAGTTGTGTCCGCTTCACTCCATTATGCGAAAACAACTCGGTCATCCATATAATATTTTAATAGTACTCTTTATAATTGAGCAATATGAGCTACTTATTCTAACAACGTTCTGCATACCCTACTACTGTCACATTCTTCTTTCCATCAAAGAAAAATTCATACCAACTTAAACATCAGAGAAATCTCCCGTCGACCCCGGAGCAGCTTTTCTTTTTGTTCCCTTAGATTTTTGATTGTGCAGTCGAACAATAATGCCAATGACTAAGACATCAAATGCTAACAACCAAATAACGTACATATTTGGAGGATATGCATCTTCTTTTTACCTATCGGTACAAGTTTACACATGTAAACACTATTTGTAACGCGTTTTTGTATCTGTCCACAACATCAAACAGCAACATTAATTATCATCCAATTTAGAATAATTGTTTGTCTATTTCCGGATGGTCCAAGAGTTAGTAAAAAAGTGAGAACAGCCTATGACCCTAATTTGATAACCCTGCATAACCCATTTTTGGCTTTTCCACGACAGCATCTCCTTTTCCACCGTATTTTCTTTAGACAACAACTATTGGATTATGCAAACACGTTTTCGCCTTCTTTGACATTTTCCGAGTGTGTATATAAATTCAGACAGGCAGCTAAGCTTTAACAGCTAGCATTATATCATCCGTCTTCGGGGAAAGATTTTTTTTTCACAAAGTTCAGAGAGAGTTGCCATCAATTTTTGACCGGTTTTTAGTGAAACCAGGCAGTTTGGCTGCTGATTTGTAGAAAACGAGTATAATTTTTCAAAATCATATCGAGACTGAATCTTCCACTACTTTTCCTGCCTTGCAATGTACGTAACATTCTCTACATCTTCTTGATTCGTAATTAAGATAAAAAAAAAAAAAGTCAAAACGTTAGGCCAGAAATCTTTCTGGATTAATGCGTAAAAAGCATATGTGAATGATGTCACGTTTTTAAGATGTTATTCAAAACATCAAGTGAGATTTAAAATGTAAAATTTTTAATTAAAATTGTTGATTTAATTTAATTAATATTATAATACTTTATTCACGTGAGAGTTCAAACTATAATATTCTTAATAAGTGAAACTCAATACGTAAAATATTTAATTAAAATGTAAAGTAAATGATAAATACAAGGTTTGAATTTAGAATCTTTCACTCTGATACCATAATAAAACATTAATTATTTCAAAAAACTTAAGTAGAAAAAAAAAAAATCACTTAACCCTCATAAATTGTCATTTGTTTTGCAATGTCTCTCAAAGTTCAAAATCTCTAAATTCAGTATATCTAGCGTCCAATTGCTTGCAATGTCCCCCATCCGTTAAAGTTAATTTAGAATTAAATCAGACGACAAAAATGGTGAAATGACCTTTATACCACTGAAAATTTTATAAAATTTTAAATTTACCCTTAATAATAATATTATTCTTTAAAATAATAATTATTATTTTTTCATTATTATTTTTATTTTTTAAAATAAAAAATAAAAATTGACGGTATTTTAAAAATTTTACATCCCTTCCATTATGATTTAACAGAAGATCCTAACGCAGAGAAGAACTTTGCAAGTAATTGAAAGTTCGATACATTAAATTGAGAAATTTTAAACTTTAAAATACATTACAGAATGATTGACAATTTAAAAAATAAATAAAGTTTAAAAAAGAAGAAAAAGTTAATTTAATCATTTCATTATTGCTCGTATTTGACCAAACGCCCTTGCTAACTTGGTTCATGCACAAATCAAACACATATATATTTTATTGAAGAATTGCAAGCAGATAAAAATTAACAAATGGATATGTCCCGTGCCACTTGGTTGGTTAATCAATGAATGTTGAACTAACGTGATCATATCATAGGCCACCGCCAATTTTGGTTGTGAGTCACAAAACCTCAATGTCTTTGGCTGTCCAACTTTCTTTGGTGGTTAATTGATTATTATGCAGTCAAATGATTATCCATAAGGTTGAATCAAGCACTAGTTTTTTTGTTTTTTGTTTTTTTGAAGTGGACTTCCAGTAGATCAAAATTAAATAGAAGATTCTTGCTCGACAAGTATAAGTTCCTGAAGAAATTCAGGACAGTTATGATACCACGCACAATTGAACGATTGAGAAAAGGCTACATGTGCCAAAATATGGGCCGCTCCGTTAGCCTCTATTCGGACATATATAACTCTCTAGAAAGAGACTATTCAGAATAGTGCAAGTATCCTTTATTAGTTGACCATAGGTACTTCAAGAAAGGCGTGGTTTGATGGAAAAACTTAGACAATAACCAAAGGGGGGCATCACCTTCTATTATAACGCATTGACAATTGAGATCACGACAAAAGTTGGCAACCTTCCATACTACAATAGCTATGGCAGTGGCGGGGTCGATAGGGGTCGATAATAAAAGGCACTGTTGTGCACAAAGGAGCCAGTACCTATCATTAGCTGTTATATACTCCATTATTAACATAAGAAAGTCGCCTTTTAATGTGATAACCAAGAGGCCACTGAGAATTGTTTACTTTTACTGTCATTATTCACCATCATGAAGTGTGTTAATTATGAATACAAATTCTTTGATAAGGGCTGCTGCAGAGGAAACGTCAACCACTTGAGCTTCTTTTTCTCGTGGAAAGTACATGGAGATTACTTTTTTCTTGGAGATCAAAATACACTTGCTCTCTATGAATCTATAGCTCTTTCGCACGTACCGAACTACTATTCGTGACATTTGACTCTCTTCAACTATCAATTAGATGTAAAAAAGACATTTTGTTAGTTGATGACATTATATTAGACGGAAAAACGAATCCGTGGCTATACACGTCTTAATTTTAATGTGAAATGACAAAAATACCCTGAGTATAGATAATAAATTTACTCAAATACGTTTAAAGTTTAGGAAAAAAAAAAAATAGTGGGTGCAATTCGAGGTGGTCAATTCATCCTCAAACAAGCTAGCCACTCTCATAGGGTGGTTCAGTCACCCTTATTCTCTTTTTGTTTTTTATTATTTAAAGGGCATTTTTGTTATTTCAATAAAGATGAGCACTTGCATGTTACATGCTCATTTTCTGTTAGATTAAATGCCGTCAACTTACATAGAGAGCTTTTTGCATCTAAATGGTAGTTGGAATGGGTTAAGTGTAATAAATGATAGTTCGAAACAATCATAGAGTAATGATATGTGTCAACATCATGTCTATTGTTCACCCAAAATTGATATCACTTTTAAAATAACAATTTAATGAAAAGTTAATAATAATCTATCACAAATCTAATTGTGATTTTAAAAACCACATCAATTTTTAGTGGACGTCACATAAGATGGACATGAGGTTCAGATTTATATTATATTTTTCCTTATTTTATGTGGCACTCATATCAAATTTTGTTATTTATATTTATATTTTTACTATTGTTACAAGAATTATCATTGTCATTATATATTGTTGTTATTGTGGGTTTTTTGGCGGAGGTATTAAAAAGTGAAATTGTTATTAATTGAAATTTTGGTTTATGTTGTTAGAACTAATGTATGAAGTCATCACTCCTAGGATAAACCATGCTTTCTCTAAGATCCAATGATCACTTGAGAACCCCATGCCTTTTATTTTTTTATTTTTAAATACCCTGATAGATGCAATCGTTTATGTAAATGGAAAACACCTTCAGTCGATTTTTATTTTACGACCTTAGTTTTTAATTTTATTAAACAAAAAAGGAAAAAGAAAAAACCCCACAAAACTTCATGGCCATGGGTCTCATCAGAGTCGTACACGGACGCGTCCGTTTATGTTGAAAAAAAAATCAAAAATAAAAAAAATTGACGATAGGCGTCCGTCATATCTCTACTTGTCTCATCAAGCTCCGATATTTCCATGGTCCCATGGAGATTTATTGGACCCACGGCCATGGACGTTTGAACCTCCATGGGCATGAATGGATATGGAGATTGATGATCAGTTGCGCACCTATTGAGTAAAATGGCCATCGATTTTTTCAATTTTTTATTTCCTTTTGTTTTTATTTTTTTATTTTTTTAAAAAATAGGTGTATAATTATATTTTATCTGTTTTCTATCGGATTAAAGTGGGTGCTGAAATAAAAATAAAAATGGAAATCATGATATATATATTAAAATCAAAATCAATTAAAACACATGGTTGTTTTTTAATTAATATTTTCCCTAATTTAACACATTAGTCTTGATGTGGCATTGCCGCATATATTGTTATAAAAAATTAGTTGACTCGCCAATTGCATAAACATCCTTTGGCATCTAAAATGAGCCCATTGTATACGTACCTAGATTATTTTTTAAAGATTTTTCAGACACAAGTGTCCATTTTTTTTTTTTTTTTTTTTTTTTGTTTGTCTAGTTCTAATAGATACAAGGAAAGATGAGATTGTTTTCACCATATCTAATATGTTGGTGTGGTGACGTTTTCGTGCTACAATAGCAATGAGTCTTTTGGATGCCACGCTAAGCGCAAATAAATATTTTGACCCCGAAATCAAGACCTATCCGACAAATAATATTCCCGACGCCTACTAGTCAATAATGTCAGTCGATGGCTACACAAATTAGTTTACTCGAAGTATCATGATCGTCCGATTCATCCCTATAATAAATTCTCTATCATTTTTTGTTCTATTAACATCATTCTTATCCTTCCACGCCAGTTTTCGGGAAAAAATTGTACTAAGCTCAACGTAATCTCCTTTCTTTTGGTCTTCCTCCCTGTTACATAATTAAAAGGATAACATTAGGCCCGTAAAATACTTTTAAGAAAAAGTTTCATGTTTTTTATTGTTTTGAGGGGAGAAGGGTAATAAAGTATTGGTTAACTTAAAAATGTTTTAATTAAAAAAAATATATAATTTTTATCAAGCGTAAAATGGTATGTAAAATTATTTTTTTGCTGTTTTTTTACACTTTCAGGCAAGCTATTGTGAGAGATCTTTTTATAGGGTTTACTTGTCTAAGCAAGTTTCGAGTTGTCCAAACATCTGATTGGTCAAGTGAGCCTCACAAGGACCCTCTCACAATTATTGTCTAGCCAAATTATAAGTAATATAAACAGATAATTATATTAGATCTCAATTTTACCCTAAAAAGCCTTCTATTTTTACATGCTCTTTTTACGCTACAGATCTTCTTTGTCTTATCTCTTTCTTCTTTACGGTTCTTCAAATTATAAAAATATTTATTGAATTTGTGTACAAGGCAAACGCGAACAAAATATTTTCAAGTCAAATCATTTTCCTTAAAAAATGATTTCTGCTTAACATTCTAGGCCGAAACGAAAAAAGGGGCCTTATAATTCAATATTTTTCTAGCATGCCACAAACATGCCAATGGTTGACCCTCTCACCGAATTTTATTTTCTATTATCTTCAAAAGATTTTAAAGTCTCATATACCTTTGAAACTGGGTTGTTGTTATAGTTTGAAGATTGAAATTTTGAAAGAGTCTAAAAAAATCCCAACCACTCCACATCAACCAACACTCACACAATCCAGATGCGCCCATTGTTTTCACTATTTTTGACTTTGTCCCTGTCGTCCTATCTCTCCAATATATATCACTTTCCCATCCTCCTCTAGTTTCTCACCCTGCTTTCTCAGTCTTTCTTTCACACCAAACAAACAATCATATCCCACTTCTCTCTTACTAATTTTCTTCTCAGGCCTAGAGAAAAAAGAAAAAAAAAGAAAAAAAGAAATACAAGAGATAATCCAGAAAATTCAGAGCAGCAATGGAGATTCAAGGAAACCAAGGTGATTCATTTTCCGAGTCGGAAAGCACAGGCAGTACACGAGTTGGCTACAGTGGGCCTCTAAGCGGCCCATTAGTCTCCAGCAAGAGAAATGGCAGCAAGAAAAGTGCGAGATTCAAAGACGAAGAATGCTTGGTAGAAATCACACTAGACGTACGCGACGACACCGTTTCGGTGCAGAACATCAGGGGAGGGGACTCGGAGACTGCTTACTTGGCAAGCCAGCTGGAGAAAAGGCCTTCTTCGCTTGGTTCCCAGCTCTCGTTTAAACTCCGGCAAGTATCGCAGGAGCTGAAGCGCATGACGTCTTCAAAGAGGTTTAACAGATTTGATCGGACCAAGTCCGGCGCCGCTCGTGCCCTGCAAGGCCTAAAGTTCATGTCCAAGAATGTCGGAACTGAAGGTTCGTCGGAGGTTGAAGCTCGCTTTAATGAAATGGCCGTTAATGGGATGCTTCCCAAAGCTCGGTTTGCCCAATGTATAGGTATGCAGCAATTTTTGGTTTTGTTTCATGTCCAATTTTTTTTTTTTTTAATGAATGATTAAACTTTTATTAACAAACCTAAACTCTTTATAAAAAAAAACTTAAACAAAACACTAAAGTTACAAAACTCCTATACAACTAAATCTATATCATATATATCATATTTAGTATGATTCATGTCCAATTTTTGATTCTTAGTTTTGTTTTTATTTTTATTTTTATTTGTTTGTGTACGTCATAAATATGTTTTCTTGGACACATCCCTGCTTGTAGGAAAATTTATAAGAGTAGACAGCGCTAATGATACTTTTAAGCTCCGGTGTGAATCAACAGTCATTCACACCACAGGAAATTTTTTTTTTACTATTTTTTTTCTTCTAATGGCTGACTGCCACGTACCTGGTGCAACTGTAGACTGTTGTAACTTTTGACAGTTAAGCATGTTTCAATACTTTTCAATTATTCTCAATTAAATTGGGAAACAAACTTACACTTTTTTTTTTTTAAGATAAATACGGGAAAAGGGTAACAAACTTAGAATTTTGTAGGAGAAAACTTACACATGGATTTGGATTAATTAATTTATTTTTTAGAGTGCGGGGTACTACAACTTTTAATAAAAATTTCTTACAAATTGATGTGATATTTACTACATCAACCGCTAAAATAATTAAATTTGATTGTGTGATCAGGCTGTAAATTTACATAACACTTATGATCATGTCAATCTACTAAATAATTAAGTTTAATTGTGACGTAAATATGGTGATAATACCACGTGAACTACAACGTTAGTTTGTAAGGAAATTATATTCTCAAACATTTTCTTTTTTTTTTTCTAAAAAAAAAAAACATTTTATACTGAAAAAATAAAATATGTTGTTCTAATGTTGACGGAGTTTGGTGTGATTGTTATTAGGGATGAACGAGTCAAGTGAGTTCGCCGGAGAACTGTTTGATGCTTTGTCTCGTCGGAGAGGAATAACATCGTCTTCTATAACCAAGGCCGAGTTACGCGAATTTTGGGAACAAATTACTGATCAGAGCTTTGATGCGAGGCTTCAAACTTTCTTTGACATGTAAGATTTTTTTAATTATTTCCCCATGCAACTTGTGAGCTACGCAACAATTCGGTTACCTGCCCAAATTTTTTTTTTTTTAATGTAGGATTTTTTTTTAAAAAAATATGATCATTTTGTGTATTAATCTCTGCCATACAAATCCCGATTGCGTGCCCAAATTTATTAATGCCTAGAGCCTAGAGGATATCGTAAACCAATATTAATTGATATGTGTAGATATTAAAATTATGATAATATATTTTCTCTCAGCCTTGCGAAGAGTCAATACCCCAATTTTCCGCTATTCATGCACATGTACATTGCATGTTGAAGCTAATATGATAATATTTTTTTGACAATCAATCTCTAATCTTAGTTTTTTTATAATATATGTATTTCCACGTACGACATATTTTGACAATAATTGACACGCTTGATGCCAAAAGGATATGGTCGCAATCCGACAAAAACATGTGATAAAAATCATTCAAGTTTAAAGTAGGGGCTTAGTGAATTTATCCTGTAGAATTCACTAAGCTCATATGCTCAGGGCTTTAGTGAATTCTACAGGATAAATTTCTTAGTTTACTTTTTTTTTTTTTTTTTTTTTTTTTTTTCTAACACGCACTCAAATTACTCAATGCAGGGTGGACAAAAACGCGGATGGTAGAATTACCGGAGAAGAGGTGGAAGAGGTGAAATTTATGAAAAATTAAATTTAAAAATGATTTTAATACTAGACTTTCAGTGCATTTAATTTTTTGATATAGAAAAGTTATATGATTTTATATTGATTTACTTAATTTTTCAGATTATTGCCTCAAGTGCTTCTGCAAATAAGTTGTCAAAAATCCAAGAACGTGCCCAAGAGTATGCTGCAATGATCATGGAAGAGCTAGATCCAAACAACCTCGGATACATTGAGGTTTATCTCTTTTCAGTTTTTTTTTTTTCGTTTTTATTTGTTAGTTGGAAAACGGCTCAGCCTACTCGGATTGCAACCAAATGGGCCGAGTTCATTCTAAGTGGCCCAAGTTACAATATCGTAGCCCATTTTTTATAATTAAGAGTCCGTTTACTTTTGCATATTCAGTGATTTAAAACTATGACTTTTAAAAAAACAGTTAAACATTTGATAAAATTGTGGTTTGACCTTTAAAATTGTAATTTGACCTTTTAAAATTGTGAGATTTTAAAAACACATTCTCTTATTGCAATTTAAAAACGTGAATTTCACGTCGTACGTTTTTCTACATTTTTAAACTGTTATTTTTTAGAAACCCACTTTCAAACAAGACATTGTCTGTAATTTTGTTTAAAAACGCACTTTTAACGTACCAAATCGCAAGACAAAACGAACTCTAACAAAGTTTATACATCTTGGCGCAGTTGTACAACTTGGAAATGCTGCTCCTGCAAGCGCCAAACCAGTCAACGACCGTTAACGTAGCAAGCGATAGCCGTGTTCTAAGCCAGATGCTAAGCCAAAAGCTAGTCCCAACAAGAGAGTGCAACCCCATAAAGCGCGGCTGCCGGCGGCTGGCCTACTTCGTCGAAGACAATTGGAAGCGGATTTGGGTGATCGCGNAAATTTATGAAAAAATTTAAAATTTAAAAATGATTTTTAATACTAGACTTTCAGTGCATTTAATTTTTTTGATATAGAAAAGTTATATGATTTTATATTGATTTACTTAATTTTTTCAGATTATTGCCTCAAGTGCTTCTGCAAATAAGTTGTCAAAAATCCAAGAACGTGCCCAAGAGTATGCTGCAATGATCATGGAAGAGCTAGATCCAAACAACCTCGGATACATTGAGGTTTATCTCTTTTCTTTTCTTTTTTTTTTTTCGTTTTTATTTGTTAGTTGGAAAACGGCTCAGCCTACTCGGATTGCAACTAAATGGGCCGAGTTCATTCTAAGTGGCCCAAGTTACAATATGGTAGCCAATTTTCCATAATTAAGGGTACGTTACTTTTGCATTTTCAGTGATTTAAAACTATATGATTTTTAAAATCGTAATTTAATCTTTTAAAATTATGAGTTTTTAAAAACACATTTTCTTACTGCAATTTAAAAGCATGAATTTCACATTGTACGTTTTTAAACTGTTATCTTTTAGAAACTCACTTTCAAACAAAACATTGTCCGTAATTTTATTTAAAAACAAACTTTTAACGTGCCAAATCGCAAGACAAAAATAACTCTAACAAAGTTTATGCATCTTGGCAGTTGTACAACTTGGAAATGCTGCTCCTGCAAGCGCCAAACCAGTCAACGACCGTTAACGTAGCAAGCGATAGCCGTGTTCTAAGCCAGATGCTAAGCCAAAAGCTAGTCCCAACAAGAGAGTGCAACCCCATAAAGCGCGGCTGCCGGCGGCTGGCCTACTTCGTCGAAGACAATTGGAAGCGGATTTGGGTGATCGCCNCTATGGCTTTCAATCTGCGCAGGCCTTTTCGCTTGGAAATTCGTTCAGTATAAGCACAGGGCCGTGTTTGACGTCATGGGGTATTGTGTCACAACTGCTAAAGGCGCAGCCGAGACCCTTAAGTTCAACATGGCCCTAATTCTTCTACCAGTCTGCAGAAACACTATAACTTGGCTTAGAAGCAAGACCAAGTTAGGCATGGCGGTACCCTTTGATGATAATATCAACTTCCATAAGGTAATTTATTAGTTACCTCAATTTGAATCCAAAACTTAGAGTCTGTTTAAAATTATGTTAAGGAGATTAAAAAGTACACTTAGTATATAAAAAATTGTGTTAAGTAAAAATTGGTTAGTTTGGTAAAAGCTTAATAAACTTTTTTTTTTTTAATTTTTTTTTTTAAAAAACCTTTTTGCTCTAAAAAGCCTTGCATTTCGGGAGAAGCTTAAAATTGGGTTTTTTTTTTTTTTTATTAAGTTCTTTCAAACTTTTTTTTATAGACCAAAGCTCTATTTTTCAATGCTTGTTATAAGTACATTTGAGATTGTGTTAAAAAACTTTAAATGTGTTTTTAGTACATAAAAATGGGTCATTTTGTTATATATATATATATATATTGCTCTAAAAAAGCCCTACATTTTGGGCCGAATTTTAAAAAGCTTTTTCAAGTTTTTTTTTTAATAAACAAAAGATCTATTTTTTAATACAAGCCCAAATTGCCTCTTAGAGCTTGTTAAAATCACCAATTGTTAGACTTTTATTCTGATATCATATTAAATTATTAGTTATTATTAAAGCTTAAATTAATAAATTAATTTAATTAATATCCTGACAAGTTTACTCCAACATTGCCTTTTTCTTTCAATCAAATTGTTTAGGTAATTGCTTTCGGAATTGCAATTGGCGTGGGGCTACATGCTGGTGCACATCTTACATGCGACTTCCCTAGGCTATTACATGCCACGGACAGTGAATATGAGCCAATGAAGCAATATTTTGGTGATAAACGACCCAATAACTATTGGTGGTTCGTGAAAGGAACAGAAGGTTGGACTGGTGTGGTCATGGTGGTGCTCATGGCTATATCATACACATTAGCCCAACCTTGGTTCCGTCGGAACAGGCTAAACCTCCCTAAAACTCTTAAGAAGCTCACAGGGTTCAACGCCTTTTGGTACTCCCACCACTTATTCCTCATTGTCTATGTCCTCTTTATAGTTCATGGATACTTCCTCTACCTCTCCAAGAAATGGTACAAGAAGACGGTAAGCATTTTCATTTTTTAGAATCCTATATCTAACTTAACACGAAATTAGCGGATTAGAATTGATGAGTTTGACTTGTTTAATTAAATGAGTCGGATTATGGTTAACTTATATAAACAAAATTTTCCTTCAAACAAAATTAAATGAACTTCCTTCGATTCAATCTATAAAAATGTCAAAGTTGAAAGAAATTTTATAAAAAATGCATATGTTTTTCTAACTTTGTTATTGCAATTAAAAAAATGTTGTATTTCTCCGACCTAATTTGGAGGAAATTTTTGTCCGAGGTATAACCATGTCTCGACATGGTCCGAACCTAACACACCAACACGAATTGCCAGTTTCCTAACTTTCTTTGTGCTGCAATATTGCCGCAGACATGGATGTATCTGGCGGTGCCTGTTCTACTATATGCATGTGAACGCTTACTTCGTGCATTAAGGTCTGGCTATAAACCTGTGCGGATATTGAAGGTATGTTTTCCTACTGATCTGTAAAAATTCATCACTGTGCAATAATGGGGGAAAAAACGTTAATTTAATTTATCTTGAATTTTCAGGTTGCAGTGTACCCCGGAAATGTTTTGTCCCTGCATATGTCTAAGCCTCAAGGTTTTAGATACACTAGCGGGCAGTATATTTTTGTGAACTGCTCAGCCGTCTCTCCATTTCAATGGTAATTTCAATCGCTATCTGCTACTGTTGCTACTATTATTGTTGTTGCTGCTGTTAAAGATATTAATGTTTCATGCACTTCATATCAGGCATCCCTTTTCGATTACTTCGGCTCCGGGCGATGATGATCTGAGCATCCATATACGCACCGTGGGTGACTGGACATCGCAGCTCAAAGCTATTTTCTCCAAGGTAAATTTTCTATAAATTTCCTCAATCATTAATTGATTATAAGAATTTTTATTTTATTTTATTTTTTTATCGGGATTTCCCAGATCATCCTATTGCTTAGGTAGTACCTCGGGCTGGATATTGAGCGTAGAAGCCCAGCTAGGAATTACTAATTGCCTAAAACATTTTCTTAATTTCTTCTCTTTAATGAAACATACTGGATTAATTTGGCATGTAATCATATTCATAGGTATGTCAGCCTCCTTCCAGCGACCAAAGTGGGCTTCTAAGAGCTGACATGGCAATAGGCAATAACATACCAAGGTGATTTCTGATATTTTGCTTCAAGCATAAACATGCACTTGGTCATTTTAAATATGTCACTAAACTCTTAATATTGTTTATTAAAGTTGTATTAATTATGGTACGTATTATCAGGATGCCAAGACTCTTAATCGACGGACCGTATGGAGCCCCGGCGCAAGACTACAAAAAGTACGACGTACTCCTCCTTGTCGGCCTTGGCATCGGAGCGACCCCTTTAATCAGTATTGTTAAAGACGTGCTTAATAATATGAAGCAACAAAATGAAATGGAAGAAGGTAGTGCAAAAAATGATAAGAAAAAACATTTTGCTACAAAAAGAGCCTACTTTTATTGGGTGACGAGGGAACAAGGCTCATTTGAATGGTTTCGGGGTGTGATGAATGAGGTGGCGGAAAATGATGCGGACAGGGTGATTGAGCTTCACAACTATTGCACTAGTGTTTATGAAGAAGGAGATGCTCGATCGGCTCTAATCACCATGCTTCAATCGCTGCAACATGCTAAAAATGGTGTGGATATTGTGTCGGGCACCAGGGTTAAAACACATTTTGCTAGACCAAATTGGCGTAACGTTTACAAGCATGTTGCCCTTAAGCACACTGATGAACGAGTTGGTAATTACCCTCACTTGCCTACTCTACACATGCACCCATTTCATTCAGGCTGACGTAACGTTTTTTTAAAAAAAAAAAAAACTTTAAATATGTCACATTAACGATATAAAATTAATGTGAAGAATAACATTATTCTTTTTCATTATATATCTTAAATTTTGATTTGAGCTGATTATGTTTTGTTATATGTGGTAGGGGTGTTTTACTGTGGTGCACATGGCCTGGTTGGGGAGCTAAGAAGGCTAGCTCAAGACTTTTCCCGGAAAACCACCACCAAGTTTGATTTCCACAAGGAAAACTTCTAGTTTTGTTTTGTTTTTTTTAACCAAAGTGTTATAGATTATGTGCCCTTATTTTCTATACGTATAGTTTTGTTTTGTTTTTCCTTTTTTTTTTTTTAATTTTTTTATTTTTACCAAAATGTATTATAGATTATGTACGACCCTTATTTTCTATACGTGTAATATAATGTTTGATTTTATGTTGTAATTTACACATAATTATTAATTCACTTCCAAAAAATTGCTTATTTGCTAGGGCAAAATGCTGTAGCTAGCAAATAGCAGGAGTTGTCATAAGTCTTTTATGGATAAATCTACCTTCTCAAACAGATTATTACTAAACAAAAGAGGGAATTAAGCCCCCACAAGGTTTCAGCTCAAGTGCTGAACTGAGATTCCAGTCTCCAGCCTTTCAAAATACCATCGTCACCCTTAAATTCTCATGTATTTTTCAAAAGATTAATATTACTCTTCACACTTATTTATCATAGCAACTGACGTAGCGTGTTTTTAGTGGCTTTTTATGTTAGCCATTTTTTTAAAAAAGATCACTTAAAATACGCCACATTAATCGATGAAAAATGAATATAAATACTAGCTTTACTCTTTCCATAAAAAAATAAAATATGAACAAAGCCCAAGCCCAAGCATTCAGATTGAACAGATTGGGAGCAATGTCATAGTTTTCCCTGAAATTCCCCTCCTATAGGTGTGGCTGAAATTTGTGAGAGCAAAAGCTTTGGCCGGAATCCGGCAAACCCAGCCAGGAAGAGGGTGGCTGGAGGTGGCGAGGTGGTGGTTTGATGGTTGTGTGGTGAGGCTATATATGTGTATGTCCCAGGTGGTGGCGGTTTTATTCAAATTGTTTTTGGTGTTTGAATAAACAATTCATTTGATTAATTTAACTACATTAATATTTTTGTTGCACAATATTCAATGAAAAATTGAGGAATGACACAATATTAAGAAGTGGTTATTTTTTAACAAACAAAACTTAGAAATAATAATCAATCTACGCATTCAAGTTTGAGATACAATATTAATAACTTGACAATTAGGTTTATAAACATACAAATAAATCAATATAAGCATCTAAGTAAATTATACAATATGAATTATTTAGATTATTGTGTTTGACTTAAAGTAGACAATATTCTCTGTATTAACAATATGTTTAAAAAAAAAAAATGGATGATATAATATATATTATTACAGGAGGAATCATAAAATTAATTTGTTCTCTTCCACCCCACCTCAGTAATGCTACTTCAAAACATCTTTAAGTAAATTATATTCACTTTTGTAAAGCAAATCTATATCAAATAAGTTGGACCAACAGTTTTATATAATAAAGTTTCAATTTTATGCTTAATGCCTTTAAAGGGGGAAAGTTCCTCCTCCTGCCTATAGGGGACCAGAATAAACAACGTATGTGAAAAAGTAAATTGTATTATTTTTTTACACCCCTTTTCCAGACCCATGGTTTAATTATTACATTCAGAATGCCCCTCCCACTTCCCAACTCTCCCCCTTTTTTTTTTTTTTTTTTTTTTTTTAAGCGGACAAATTTTTTACAACATTTATAAAAAAGCCTCTTAAAAACTAACTTTTTTTTTAAGCTATTAAAAAAAATATGTGAAAAGCATATGCGCATGCTAATAAAAAAAAGGAAAAAAATCATATTTAATCCCTAAGTTTTCATCTAATTTGAATTTAGTCATTCGGTTTTTAATTTTAAGAATAAGATCCTTAAGTTTTACTCAAGTTTTAAAATTGGTCCCTTTATTTTTTGAAGCTAATTTGTAATAAATTTCCTACAAAGCCTGTGAAAATAAAAGTTTCTGAATATATATCTTTCATCCTCTTTTTGCTTTCCACCTTCATCCCAAGCAGCAAGCACCGATCTCTGAGAGTGAATCATTTATATAATTAAAAGTTATGAACACTAATTTTTGCTACATTTTTCAATTGCGTTTGGAGTTAGCACTCTCTCGCATTGTTATTATGCCAACCTAAAAAGAGAAAGTTATATTATTTTTCAAAATCGTTGACAGTGAGATTTATCAAAGGCTCTCAATTCCTTAGTGCATAAGATTGGAGTAACTTGGATTCGGAAATGATATATATATATATATATACACACCTTTTTAGCTGATTTTTTTTTTTTAATACATACCGATTAATTAATGTAGCCAAGTGGGGAATGGTCAATGGGGAAGCATGAATTGAGAGAAACAAGCATCCTCTTCATAACCTGATTCCGAAGTGTTAAATAACTTTTTATACTAAAAAGCTTACATTAATAACAAATAATATAAAAATGTATCAAAAAGTTCATCTGAGATTCATTGTTAATTTATTTGTTAATATGTTGATAAAACCACTTCTATATTTTAGAGAAGTGTATTCTGAGATTAAAAAAAAAAAAAAGATAGGTCATCAAGTTTAAATTGACAAATTGAAGAACTTCAAAATTATATAATTATAAATAAATGAATGCATATGGATTAATTTAATACAAGTTTTTTGATTAAAAAAATAATAATATATAATTAAGCAATTTATTTAACAAAACTGATTCCTATAGCTATATATGATATGTAGGTGTAGTTATAATAGAGATGTTGGCCATATTGTGATAACAACGGAAGTGGTGGTGTGATTACGCATTACTTAGTTTTAGTNATATATAATTAAGCAATTTATTTAACAAAACTGATTCCTATAGCTATATATGATATGTAGGTGTAGTTATAATAGAGATGTTGGCCATATTGTGATAACAACGGAAGTGGTGGTGTGATTACGCATTACTTAGTTTTAGTATATAAAAAACAAAAAAAAAAAGTTATTTTCATAAACTACGTATAAAAGGGCTTGCATACGATTTGTTTACGCGTATAAACATGTCGTTATGCTGCACAACTCTTGTTAGGATACAAACAAAGCATAAAAATTATATTTTTACAAAACTTGAGTTTGTGATTCATCCTTAAAAACTACGTTAATTGTATTGTAACAATATTTACTATTTTCAAGAAAACAGCATAAAAAGACATTAAAATGCATTACAAAATTTTACTAAATAAAAATTATTAACTATGTCAAAACATACAAACAGACAAGTATAAACTGAATCGAATCAAACCAAAATCCGCGTAACTTAACAATAAAGTCAAGTAGGGTTCCAATGACCCTTACTCAAATTATCACTCACTAAGCTCCATTTGTAATATCAACTTTACAAAACTCAAATGGTTTGAAAAGTAATATTTTAAACAGTTTTAATAAATTTAACATATATATTCCACAAGTTTTTTTTCCTACTTACCTTGACGCCCAAACCGAAAAAAGAGAAAAGGAGTTCCTTTTTCTTTTCTTTTTTGTATATATTGAAAAGGAGTTGCTTAGTCCATCAGTAAAGTTGCTTAAGGTGTGTATTTATATACTTGATATAAATGAAAATGCTTGTAATCTCAGCTTGCAAAAAGCATCGATGCTCTTAAGTTAATAGCTGTCCATTTATGTTGCGAGTTTATAAAATTTTAATATTCACCAGCAGAGCAGTACTCTGCCACCCCATCAAGCACCAACCTCTCTCTCTCTTCTCTCTATCTCTCTCAAAGCTTCTTATTCCCTCTTTTTAAGTAATCCTTCCCACTCATACCGCACA
>FXXK01000816.1:73340-148956 GCA_900184695.1 Betula pendula | reverse complement strand
CTCTCTCTCTCTCTGTCTCTGTGAAGATACCTACTTCCTCTTTCCTCTGCTTCCAATGGCAGCTACAGAAGCTAAAGAGGCACCTAAAGAAGTAGTTGAAGAAACTTTAGCGCCTCTCAAAGGCAAGGTAAAAACATGGTTTCTATGAAAATCGATCTTCTTTTTCAACAAAATTTTATACTCTCACATGTTCCTAAGCCCTTCTCCTCTTTTCTCAGACATGGGTCTTGAAAGTCTCCATCCACTGTGAAGGCTGCAAAAGAAAAGTCAGAAAGGTTCTACTTGACATTGAAGGTAACCTCAAAACCCTGAAGTTCTTTGAAATAACTCTTCATTTTGATATCTGATTGAAATTGAAAGCTTCATTTTCGTATGGGTTGTTCCATTTGCTTTCCCAGAAAGCAAAAAGATTGTTTATTTACTCTAGTTTCATTCTTTCTTTCTTGTAAGTTATTACTTAATCTCTCTTTTAATGTTCATTTTTATTCTTTTTTCAGTTGAAATCTTATGGTTTACGAGCTTTTCTCATCTGGGTTCTTTCTATTTTGCTTAACATCAGTATTTCAATGTTTCCTCTTGAGTTTACTCTGTTTTTGTTTTTTTGATAAATGAGTTTACTCTGTTTTTCTATTAAATGTTTACTTTTTTTGTCGGATAAGTTTTAAAATCTTACAGTTTTCCCACTTCTTCCAATCCAATCTAAATCTTTTTTCTTTCCCTCTAGTTGATTTAATTCTTTCCCCTAACAAATTTGGAAACCTTCCCTTGGATTCTCAGGTGTCTATAAGGTAGATGTTGATTTGAGGCAACAAAAAGTCGTCGTAATAGGGAATGTAGAGTCACAGACTTTGCTTAATAAATTGGTAAAGACGGGGAAACATGCAGAGCTTTGGCCTGAAAAAGCCGACTCAAAAGAGAAAAAGCGCAGCAAAGGAAAGAAAAAAGACAAACAAAGCGAACAAGAAAGCTCTGAAGAAAGCAACCATGGTGATCATGACAAGGAAAAAGAGACAGTCCAAGACCCTCCTAAAAATGGTGAGGGTGGTAATGTTACCAGTGAAGGTGGTAAAACCGGTGGACAAGCGAAGGAGCCAAAGCCTGAGGTGAAGCAAAATGTGACCGTAGCGACCGGTAGCCAGACACCGTTGGCTGATCAGCAGAAGGGCGCCGGTGACGGTGAGAATGGGAATGAGAAAAGTGGTGGTGGTGGTGCCAGTGGAGGTAAAAAGAAGAAAAAGAAGGCCCAAAAAGTGAGTCAAAATATTGGTGAGGCTGCACATTCTGGTGATGCACCGCCGGGCAGTGGATCACCGCCAAATCATGGGCAGGGGCATGGGCATGGGCATGATCAACGTCCAATTATGACTCCAATTCCAGCTGAAGCCAATTACATCCATCCATCTCAGCATATGTACCAGCAACAATACCCACCACAATACCATGAACCTCCAGTGTACGGAATGAGCTACAGTAGGGCACATCCTGTTAGTAGCCACGTCACATCATACGTTGCCTCGCCACCACCGCGTTCGTACACGTATGTGCATCACCCGGTTCATGACAACGAGACGGAGCCTCCACCGTCGGATTACTATGGCACGTACTCATCACAACCATCGGCGGATTCGTTCGAGTTATTCAGTGATGAAAATCCAAATGGGTGCTCAGTCATGTGAGAAAAAATGGAAAAGCACATTCGGAGGAGATTTTGGGTCTAAGCCTTATACTCCTCGTATAAGCCAATGGGCTATCATTTTGGTGATGTAATGTAGATATTAAAGGACATAAATGGGGCTTGTTCTAGAGTGTATTTTGTGGGTTATTTAAGCCTTTATTTAGTACTGTTTACTGTTTTCAGTTTTGTTTAAAAGTTACTGTCTGCTTAGGTGTTTTGTAGCCGTAGTAGACCCACATTCTCTCTTTCTCATCTGTCTAAAGTTAGATGCTAGCTACCTAGTGACATAAAACAGGGCAATAAGTGCTTTAGGTAGGTCCACGAAAACTTGGGGTTTAGGTATGTAGCCAATATCAGTGGATGAGAATTGAGAAAAAAAAATTTATTATTATTATTATTATTTATTTTGATCATTCAATCATTCAAAGTCTGGTGGGATGGTGAGAAAACGTTTGCGCTTCTCATAGTTTAGGTCTTTTTATGAGCAATGTTATGTAAATAAGTGTTATTATAGTCACTATAGTTCCAGCTGATTGTCCTTTTACACACATTTCAATTTTTTTTTTAAAAAAAGTCATATTCTAATTGGATTAAGGATAAAAATTTACGGTAATTATGTCTAAATTGTTGATAATTTGAATTGTAAGAGATTATATATTGCTTAAATAAATTCTGAAATGTTGAACCACTCATTTGTGTATGTGAGTTTTATATGGAGTTTTTTATATTATCTGTATAGATTGTTCTTGATCCCAATTCTAGAATTCATAGACACGTTTCGAAGTTTAAGTGGCTGAGAAAACCAGGGATGATTAAAAATTGAGGAACCATTGGAGACGTGTCATGGCCAAGTAAGCTTTGAGACCTTGTGACTTTTTGTTGCACCTCCTATTAAGCTTTGTTTTGTAATGCCTTCGGTTGCAAGTGCATTTTGTAGGACCCTTGAAGTCTCTTAATCCCTCTTTAACTTTTTCCAATGTGTAATAAAGTGGGGGGTGTTTTGACTGTGAAGTGGGGACACTGAATTTCAAAGCTTTGTTTAAAGAAGACCTGGGGAAAAAGATTACCTAACAAAGTGTAAGGTCCTGGTTTTTTGTGTCCCTTTTTGCAAAAACGTTTCTTGCTTTCAATGCGTCTTTACGGAAATTGGCTTCAAAGTTTATTGGGGGGTTTTCTTTCTTTTATTTTCCTGCCCTTCCCTCTTCTCTTACTTTGAGAAACCAGTCTCTCATTAAAACTACCTTCGAAGTGTGTGATGGATTGTCTCTTCTCTTTAAAATAGTTACTCTCAATTTTTGTTCTCTCTTTTTAGCTGTCACTTCCTTCTTTAATGTGAAATGCTTTGTTGGTTAACGTGTTTAGAGTGGGCTGTAAATTTTTTAAAAGCCATATGAATTATATGCGATCAAACATAAAATTAATGAATTTTAATCGAGCGTTGTACTTGTTGAGCAAGATTTTTTGAATTAATTTATTCTTTTGGGCTGAGCTCCATTTCAAAAAAAAAAAAAAAGAATTTCAATCGAGAAATTTATCCTATTTAGTTAAATGAATTAAATTATGATTAATGTATATAATTTTATATTTATGTTTTGATATGACATAAGTTTGACACATAACATTTATTTTTTTTTTGAGTGAGAATCTGCCAAATTTCATTAATAATAAATCAGGAGCATAAAGCTCTTACAATAGAAGCTTAAACCGCAGATTAAACATAACACAAACGCTATGAAATTACATAGCCATAGACTAGACAAAAGCATCTAACAATTAAAGAACTGTTTATGACTACAACCACCACTAACCCAAGAACAACTCCAGAAAAGGAGCAGATCTGTTCAGCAGACTAGATCTAAGGTTAGATCGGGACATGATTAGCCCAAAACGCACTCCTTTATTCCAGGCCGTGAGAGTTATTCTCCCACACCCAAATCTACACTCCTCGACCCTAAAGGGCAGGAAACACACACTCCTCAACTCTAAAGGGCAGGAGACACACACATCCTTGATCTAAGGCCCAGGACGACAGACAAAATACAAGAAAATTAAAGAAAACAGAAAATAAATGCAAAAAATAAATCCACAAAGCAGATCTACCGACTGAAGACGGAGCGGAGGGTGGTGCCGACGTGAGGTGGTGAAATTCTTCCAAGTTTACAGATCTAGTTTTGAAAAACCAAATTTAAAAACTCGAAAGAAGTAGATCCGGGCTATGAGCAGCAAGAGGAGGTGGAGACTGACCACCACGTGGTGGAAGGGGAGTTGATAAAGTTGCTTGTGGAGAGATAAGCCTCCAAAGAGGAGGAAATACCACCAAAAGAGCGGTTGCTGCCTACGAGAGACAAGAAGAGAAGGAAAAAGGAGGAAGGGGGGGAGGGGTGGAGGAGGGAGCGATATCCCTCCTCCGCCCAAAATATCGGGAGCGTCTAAATTTTCTGAGAGAAAGATGAGAGGAGAGACACATAACATTTAGAGTTAACAATTTTTTATACAATTTATAAATCTTATGTGAAATTAACGGGTTAGAGCCGATAGGTTTAATATATTTAATTAAATAAGTGAGGTTATGGTTGACATATATAGTTTTATACTCATGCTTCGACACAACTTGATTCCAACATGCAAATCACTCATAGTTTTGAATGTGTTTTCTGTTTTTGTTTGAAAAGTTTTTTGACGTGAAAATTATTTTTATATTTTGAAAAATGTTTTGTATGCTTTGATGAGTGTTTTATATTTTAAGTTTGTTTTTGGAACATAAAATAAAAAGTAATGTTACTCTTTACATTTGTTTTATGCTGATTGATGTGACGTGTTTTAATTTTTTTTTTTTAATAACTGATATAAGAAATCATTTAAAACATGATCGGTCAATATGATAAATGAGTGTAAAGAGTAACGTTCCTCAAAACAAAACCAAAGGTTATTAAGGCTTCCACCCTAATTAAAAGAACTTGTATATTCGGTTGCATACACCCCCTTCCTTCTTTTACATCTCTCATTTTCTATCTCAATTAGGAAGGAACAAATAAAGAAAGATATACTTACAAAAAAAAAACAATAATAAAGAAAGATGCCCCATCCTCATGAAATAGAAGCAAAATGCTTCTTATTTAGATTCCCCTTTGACTTGAATTAGACTGTATGCGACCAACCTGATCATTGGATATTTGATATCTACTTTTTAAAGTGGATATGTTTGTTAAAAATTTTGTTTTTTATAATTATTTTTGGTCCTCGAAACAAAATATTATCAGAATAACATTCAAATAAAAAAAAAATGATTAAAAAAGAATCCTCTAAAACGTGACTATCAAACTTTGAGAACCTCCAATGACGTGGTCAGAAATACTTATATATAAAAAAAAAAAAAAAAAATGTGGGATGACATTTTGGGCCTTAGAGCATTAGCAGCAGCTTCCCTTAATCCCCATTCCCTTCTTTAGTGTAGGAAAACTGTTAAAAAAACACAAAAAGTCCCTGCAGCAGCTTCCCTAAGTGTTCCCTAAACTATAGAAATACCAAGGGAACCACTTTTGGTTCCCTTCATCTAGGGAAAAAAAATGGTTCCCTTAGCATTATTTAATATAAAAACTTTTCTCTCTCCTCTCTCTCTTCTCTACCATTTGTTTAAAACAATATTTAAATAATTTCTCTTTCCCTCTTCTTTCTTCTAGCATTTAATTTAAATAGTATTTAATTCATATAAAGAAAGATGAAGGGAAGCTGCTGTGGAGTGCATTTATATAGGGAACTAAAAAATGGTTTTGTTCCTTACATTATAGAAAAAGTTGAAGGGAAGCTGCTGCTAATGCTCTTACTCCACTTTCTAATCACATTACCAAAATGTCTCCCTACTTTACTTAAGTAAAGGGTTATTTTTCGACTTTTAAAGTGGGTTTTTTCAGGGTCACTTTGGTAATGTGCAAAAAAAAAAAAAAAAAGAAAAAAAAAAAGCATTTGATGGGTCCTACATATCAGCAGCCCTTCTCTTTTAAAGGGTCTTAAATCTTTGAAGGGAATTAGTGGAGTCATGATTTAAGTTTGATCACAATTTGAACAAGAAACTCCAACACAACAAAGGCCTCCCTTTGGTATCTTTTTAAATCTGTGGAAAAAGCTCTTTTTTGGGTTTTTATTCTCCTGCCCACTTGAGTCTTATTTGACATTCCAAGCTCTTTGATATCATGGAGAACCTTTTATTGTTTTGTTCTTATTCTTAAGTGAGGTGACCATATACGTACAACATACAGCTTTTAAAAAGCAATTCTAACTATAATTTTTTTTTTTAATTAAAAAAAATATATATTAACAAAAAGGGTGTTCAGTTCAACCAACTGTGGAATGGTAGCTCAGCTCTTATATTTTTGTAGAGCATTTATATTTTCAAATGCTGCTACGTGATCATTGGGTTTGGGTCCGGTATCCAACTTGCAAAAAATAAATAGTAATGATTTTTAATTGACTATTATACCATTATTATATAATTTGATAATGTAATAATAATGATTACTTCAAAAAAAAAAGATTAATTTTACCTGTCACTTTATTTTAGTTACATGACAGTCCTATAATATTATTAAAAAAATAAATAAGCAGTGATGCTTGTTGGATGGGTAAAAAATTAGGATGGTCACCATTATTGCCAGCAAACTTGAACCTCAGAGAACATAAAGCAATTATAAGTTCCAGTACTAATTAGGGGTTCGTTTGATAAAGTTTTGAGAATTATTTTGTTAGGGACACGATTGAAAAAACGTTTTATATGTGGAGTAAAACAAAAATCGTTTGCTAAATTTTTTAGAAAGTGTTTTCAAAAAATATAAAAAAATAAAATCAAATTGATAAATGATGTAAAAATGGAAGAAAAAAGTTTTTTAAAAAAGGGCAATTGGATTTGGAGGCTGCCAAACGATTTAGAGTAATTCTAAAAGACTTCTAAAAAATTTCAACTTCTTCTTATGACATTTTTTTAAAGGAAATAAGAAAGAAAATTTTTTCATAAGAAGCTTAAAAAGGTAGGAGGGGTACGAACAAAGGTACAGACAGGATAAAAAGGGTTGGAGCATTGGTATGGATGAAAATGATTCATCAGAGAATCTTTAAATCAAGAACATATACATTTCATATAGTCTTCAGTCAATCAATTGCAACTTCTGTCACCATTTGCGTATTCTTGTTGTTGATCATTTTCTGGGCAGTATCCTTTTATCAGGAACTTGATTCCCTCCATTGAATCCATCTTCCTTGTCAAGCCTCACTGATTTCTGAAAGCTTTTCACTTGCTTTCTCGATCAGTAAAATTGGTGAAAAAATGACAAGACCCTGATTTGCAAACCCCACTCAGGTGATTGCAAGGCCACAGGAATGGTGGGGTCTGACTTCCCAATAATTCTCATGTTCTGTGAATCCAAATATATTAGTTCCCACTTTTTCTTTTTCATTTTTTTTGATAAATGTGCCCAGTTATGTCTTGGGAATTTCATGTGAGTTTCATCACAAAAATGACTAATTTAGTTTCATTGCAAAGAGTAATCTGTCGACAGACAATTAGAAGATAACAAAATTGAAGCTGAATTCATCCCAAACAAAGAAAAATGGCTCTCGTTTAGACAAAAAGATGTTCAAAGAGTAGGATTTGTGTAGAAAAGTCCTTGTAGTTCAGTTGGTTGTTTAGAAGAGCTCTTATAAGAGTAAATAAGTCCTTACGGGTAAAGTTGGATACCTCCTAAAAAAAAAAAAGGCCCTTATGAGTAATATATAGTTTAGTTGCAGTAGGATTAAGATTATGAGTGTTAAAATAACTAGAAAATATTTGTATGAATTGAATATTATATTTCAGTGTAATTGTAACTTTATATAAAATAGCTTATTTATAGTTGAATAAAGTCAATTAAACTAGAAAATACAATCAATAAATTAATGAGCAATATAACTGAATAAAATCAAACTATACAAAAAAAAATGATAATTCCAATAAATACAAAATATATATATAAAAAAATACGGTGAGTATTAGAATATATTCTAACAGTGAGATTGTTTTGGAGTAAGAGTTTGGTTTCATTTGCTATAAAGAGTAAAAGATTGAGATAAAGTAGGTAGAAAGGGTATTTTGTAATCAATCGTAGTATTCTCTCGCCCTAAGAGAAGTTATTTCAATTATTTTTAAGTTTAGAAAATTTCAGTTGTTTATCAATTGATATCAGAGCCAACAATGTTCCGTGCTTCAATCGTTTGGAGCAACTCTTTGAGCATATGTTGCAACAACTTGCTGCATTACATACTGAAGTCCGGAGTTTATCATTGAGAGGGAAATCCGCCAAAGATAAAAGACAATGAAGGAGAAGAAACCATAGGAGGAGAAGGTAGAGATGGAAGATGAGAAACAACCAGAGATAAAAGTTGAAAGACAGAAAAAGACGAGGTGTCACAATATTGCAAAAGAAGATAAGATTCAAATTTGTGACTAAAGCTCTCCAAAGTCCAAAAGATGAAGTGCTAAATTTCAAAATTGTAGGGTACCATATTTATTCTCTGTCACATGGTGAAATTAATTGTTATTCAGTGTTGGAAGTCCCACATTGCTAGAGAAACTAGTCAATGTGCTATTTATAAGGTTGTGGCATCCCTCACTCCTCAAGGCGTCTTTTGGAGTGGAGTTAGGCCCACCTTTCACATATTGTATGAATTCTAATATGGTATCAGAGCAAAGTTTCNTACTAAAGGTGTTAGAAGTCCCGCATTGTTAGAGAAACTAGTCAATGTGCTATTTATAAGGTTGTGGCATCCCTCACTCCTCAAGGCGTCTTTTGGAGTGGAGTTAGGCCCACCTTTCACATATTGTATGAATTCTAATATGGTATCAGAGCAAAGTTTCTAGTTTGTGGCCCCACCGTCACCCGTTTCCACATGTTGGCTTGGATGTCTTCTTGCCACACGTGAGGGGCGTGTTGGAAGTTCCACATTGCTAGAGAAACTAATCAATGTGCTCTTTATAAGGTTGTGGCATCCCTCACTCCTCAAGGCGTCTTTTGGAGTGGAGTTAGGCCCACTTTTCACATATTGTATGAATTCTAATATTCAGCATGCATATACGCATTATCATATGTGACACAAGCATAAACTTTTGATAGAATTATATTCTACAGAGTTTTAGTTGTTTAAGGACCTAGTCTCATTGAAAGAGAGTTAGTTAGTAGATGTAACAAGATGTTTTCTAGGGGAGGAAGGAATGTTAGACCACAAGATGTTCCACGGCAAATACTGACGAAAGCATGTTTGAGTAAGATTTGTGTAAAAGAATCTTTGTAGGAAGAGGTGGTGCTAATCATGATGATAATGACGGCACTTATGACAATACGATGATTAGCAACCACCTCTTAGCATGCTCAGTAATCAGGGATTTACCATTTGCTTAAGAACTACCAAAACTTTTTTTATTCTAGGAAAGATTCTTACTTATAAAAAAGAAATATTTAGGAAAAATGCCCTCACAAAAGTTGAATAAAAGTAATTTAAGAACAAATTTTTCCTTTAATTTGGGTAGGAAGAATTTCTCTAACTAGGTATATTAATTTGAAATGTGTCATATGTGAAAATTTTTGAGTTGAATGAAATTCTTGCTGCCTAATTTTTTTCTTAAAAAAAAAAAATTGTACATTTAAGAAAAGGGGTTGATGATATTGGTCCTGCTCTCGATGTCAGAAAAGGTGTGCTACAAATACAATGAACACCTTACCATTAAAAATTTTTATTTTTTTTTATTTTTGGGTGTTCTAAACTCAAATTTTTAATCTCAATGATGTTGGAAACATCATTAAAAGTTTAACCCATTAACTTACAGCTTTTAAAAGGCAAAGGCATGATATGAGGTGCTTTTTTAATTAAGATGAAAATGGTTCTGAGACAAATAAAGTGGATTTGGATTCTGGCAGCATGTTGCAAAGGGTTGGGATTTGTATTATTACAGCACCCAAACTGTAATAAATCAAGGGGTGGGATTTGATTTTAATTTTTTGGAATCAAATCTACCTCTTGATTCACTTTGGGTTGAGTGCTGTAAGATTCACTTTGGATTAGATGCTTTTACAGCACCCAAGCCAAATCGGTTGCAAAGAACCATGAAAGCTCAATTCCGTACGTCAAACTTCCTTTGGTTGACTGTTGAGAAAACAGAGGAAAAGATTCTATTAAGTTGTCCGAAAATCTATTCTTCACAAAGATTCAAGATGGTAAAGTCAATTGCCCATGAAAAAATGGAACAATTAGTGGAGGCATTTGGAAAACGATGGCAAAAATATCTAAAATGTTGTGATATAGATGTGTTAGTTTTTTACACAGAAAATGAATAACAACAATGGTTATAGCCTTATAGGGACGGCAATTGTGACCTCATCTCATTAGAAAATAGATTCTTATAAATTTGTTGTTTAAATTATTAACAACTTAAAGCACTAATATCAGATGCCCTATATATTGTTCCCTTCCTTAAATATAAGAAAAGTTTAAAAAAAATTACAAAAACACACCTGTAATAAATACCCATAAATCACTCTTTCTCTTCCTATATCATTGGTAGCTACAGTGCTACCCAATGCATTATTATAATGCTTAAAAAAGTGACTGTCTCCTCTCCTCTCTCATCTCAAGTCTCCCAAACATTTCTTCTTCCTCTTCGCCTTGCAGAACCGAAGCACCCATCTCCCTCATCTCTCAAAACCTTCTTCTTTCACAAATCTTGAACCTATAAAATCAAACCACAAAATACAGCAAAATGTTCGACCCAAAATTGCTGCTGAAAAGATCGGTGTTCAACCCAAAAACCATCAAATGGAGGAGAGAGAGAGAAATTGAAAGGCTCTGTTCCTTCCTCTGTTTCATTTCTCCAAAACACATCTCATATTTCAATGGAGGAGAGAGAGATTGAGAGAAGATGCAGGAGAGAGAGAGAGGGGGGGGGAGAAGACGCAGGAGATGGAGGAAGACGCAGATGAGAGGGAGAGAAGAGAAAAAGAAAAGAAAAAAAACAAAAAACAAAAAGTAAAAGTAAAGTAAAAAAAATATGATTTAATGAATAGGGGAAAGATTAAGAAAATCTGCTATAGAGTATTTTATAGGGAACTAAAAAAGTAGTTTTGTTCCCTAAATTTAGGAAAAATGGTTGGGTATCTGGTACTAATGCTCTTACACACTAAATATAATAATATGCTTACAAGACCTACTTACTCGATTAGGTTTTCGACAATTCCCTTATAATACGGCAAAGCTAAATAGATGAAAGCATCTAAAAGATAAAGGATTAAAGCAAAATCACTTAAGAAACAAACAAGTTAGGGTGGTTCCTCGCACGAATAATGGTACACATACTTTCATTTTCACTCTCACACTTTTTGAATTTTAATAATCACGTCAATAAATATTAAAAAAATAAATAAAAATAATAATAATATAAAAGTGTGTTTAACATTTTTCAAACTCGCCGAGGTACTCATCAGTTACCTTGAATGTCAATGTGGTCCAAAAGGACACGGAACAGGTAGTGGGGAAGTTATCCAGTAACCTTAATTTTTGCTACCTTTTTCAATAGTTTAATACGTGAGTATAGTTTTTGTTTTTTTGTTTTTTTGTTTTTTTTTTCTTCTTTTGGATTCAATTATGGGTATTGTTAAATCATGAGTCCTGATCCATTGATTAAAATAAACCATGGGGTTCCATGAGTGCGCCCCGATTTGGATATGTTCAACTGTATGTTAGTGCTATCAATTCCATCATACCTAATCTGCTGAGTAAGAGCCACATTTAGGAATCAAAGCATTCTTTTGAAAAGAAAAAAAAAGTATTGAATTGGTTTATATGGTTCAAGTCACCATCAAGTCAACACTTATCGTTTCAATTTTTGCAAAATTACCAAATAGATACCGGAGATGCTATACATCTATTTTTTGTTTATTTTTTATTTATTTTTTTGTCCATCTTTATATAAGAGATTTTCAAAGTTACTATATTCATTAAGATTTTTATTTTATTTTTTAATGAAATTGATTGGTTAAAGGAAGATAGAGGGAAGAGACAGAGAGTTACTAGTGAGTAGACACCTATTTATTTAACAAGTTGTTTCAAGAGAGAGAGAAAAACAAAAAAAGGAAAAAACAAAACAAAAAAAGTTCTACTAGTCATTAGAATGATATTAGCCCTCATGATTAATTAAGTAATTAGTGGTTTTAAGGTACATATTTTGCTGGACTAAGTTCAAAAGTTTCATATGATGATTCTGCTTTTGCCCATACTCTTAGATGCAGATGGTGGACAAGGCGCAATAATTATAACTTATCTCTATAAAAGGACAAAAATTAAAAGTTTAGTTTCTTTTTTTTTTTCCTGTGAGAAACAATGGGGATCAATATGGGTCTTTTATGCTTTCGATTCTTATGAAAAAGAAAATAAAGGAAAGCATAAATGCTTCCATTGAAACTATAAATAGTAACCCATTTGGTAAAATTATGTGCCGAAAGATTAACTTTTCTAAAAATTTTGGTCGGAATTAAAAGGTTAGTTTCATTATGGTCTAAGATATTATTGAATAGTGTCATATGTAAAGTTGAAAATGAAGTATCATTGCGACCAAGAATTTTAGGAGATTTAATCTTCGGGCACATTGTGTTATCAAATGAGCCGTTTCTTATAATTGTTATGAAAGTATTTTTCACGTTTCTTTCTTTTATTTTCTTTTCTTTGTAAGAATTAAGAGTGAGAAATACACTCCTTGATTCCCTCTCTCATTTCCCTTATTGTTATCCATAATATATATTTTTTTGTTTGTAAAAAATAAAATAAAATTAAACCATGGCTTGCAAGGAGTTCTCCCACAAAATCAGCCTGTTTCTTAAAAGTACTTCGCAATTTTTATCTTTAGATGAAGCTAATCGTCATAGAAAGCAACCACCGAGGGTGGTAGACTAATGGTATTCGGGCTAATGCTTAACGGTTTGGTGGATGAAAAGTCTTAAGGTTGAATCTCGAAGTGAGAAATGTTTGAGATTATTTATGTACCACCAGCTTGAGTGTTGTACTTGATTTTCAGTAGCCACTATGATAATATGATCGTTCCTTTTAATTAAAAAAAAAAAAAATTTGTCATAGAAAGCAACATGACAAAACCAAAGCTACTACTCTCATTATCTTTTCAAAATGGAACAACGCCTTAATTGGTTGCATAGTTTTTTCTTATGAAAATTCATTATATAAGAAACAATGAAATGAAATTTTGGTTGTTCCAGTTAGGGTTGCCTTAATCATTGAAAACATAGCTGTATAAAGTAGTTTATTGCAGGAATAAGATGAGGAAACATTGGTACCTAAAAAAGAAAGAAATGTTTCGCTAAAGGCCAAGCAAGCACAAAAAAAGTGGACATGTCTGACTAATAGGGACACATGCCCCATAAAAGAATTGCGTTGAAAATGGTTTTGAGCCAAAATTAAGGTGAAAGGGGCAGTTAAGAAAAGGTGTGCCACAAACAATGAGCATCTTGCCGTTAATTTCTGTCCAAGTTCTAAACTCATGTTTTTAATCTTATCTTAACCATGTTGGAACCATCACTGAAAGCTTAACCCCTTCAAACTGAATGTTTTCAAAAGTCCAAAGGCATGAATGGGGGATGCTTCATTCAAAATCTAAGAAACTAATTTAAGATGATAATTACTCGAACATAAGTAAAATGGATTTGGATTCTGGCAAACATGTTGAAAAGATTCATATAAGCTCAGCTCCGTACATGAAACTTCCGTAACAAATTGACCGCTCAAAAAACAAAAACACTCTTCAAAACATACAAAATGCCGTTCAGAAAATAAAACTAATTTTTACCTTTATGTTACTTCAAAACACTTTTTTCAACCAAAAAAAAAAAAAACCCTCCAAAACACGTTAACAAATACAGCCAATCAATTCTGAGTTGGCAGGTATGATATTCCCAATTCAAGAGAATCATAAATAGAATAATGTTTTCTTCACAAAGATTTTGATTAGCCATTCAATTAGTTAGTTGGTGGTGGTATTTCAATAACAATGGAAAAATTTGGGGGATCAGATTCCTCTTGTTTCTTTTTTGAAATAAAAATAGATTATTTCATTGTCCAAATTAGATTTTACATATTTAATGGTGTATATGTTATTATATAGTGAATATATTATCACATCATTTAAAAATTTTAATTGACGTAAGTCGTGACATCATATATATCGTTAAATGTTAAAAAACAAAATCTGAACTATAAAATGATTAATCACTATTTCACCGCGGAGAGGATCCTATTCCAGTTATTGACAGATGTTTTTTGAAAGATTTAAAACAATTATATGGATATAAACTTTGTCCTGTACGCTGATTTCAAGCAAGAGAGACCAAGAAAGGGATGGCACCGTTATGCCTTCTCACATTCTCCAATGATATTATACCGACTTAAACAAATGAAAACGTATCTGAGAGGGAGGATAGGATTCATAGGAAGGTGTAGAAGCAAACACATGCACACAAAATATGGGTCGGATCAGCCAAAATGCCCACAGACACACTAAAGCAATTAGGTAGGGTGGTCTCTTACTGGCCCATGCAGAAGATAAAATGCCAAATCTGTCACTTTTCAGAAGGATCGCAATTAAGATATATTATAGTAACCTTAATTTTTGCTACCTTTTCTTAGAGATTTCTGTGGCTACCTTAACTTTGGCTCTGTTAATATCATGGGTCCGGGTCCATTGATTAAAATATATGGAAGGGGTTTCCATGAGTGCCTAATTCGGATATACTTTATGTTTTTTATGTTATAATAGTTTTCCTTGGGCCAAAAATACCCATCGGGTCCGTGCTTGCAAAAGAGAAAGAAATCAACAAAAGAGTTTAGCGGGCCGACGAAATATAGTTCCAATACTCAAATTCATAAAAGGCCCAAGAAGAAAAAGAGTAATGATAGCTAAAAGGGTTCAGGGTAGAAGGAGACAAACTAAATAAAAAATAAAACACCCCTTTTACCTAACGTTTGTAGTCTTTTATAGTGCCGCGCTTTCATTGGTGATCTTCCCGGTAACAAATATTCTATGTCCCATGACTTCCCTCATGCCCAAAATCATGGGAAAGTTTTTGACGTGGCATAGGAATGGGTTCAGAAAAAACTTATAATAATACACTGGGTAGCACCGTAGCTACTTAATAGTTTAGAGCACTCATATTGGGCTCAACAAATATTTGGCTAAATTTTAGCTAAAACATCATTTTTTCTATTTTAGTTAACAACTTTTCAAAAAAAATTACATCGGGCTCAGCAGCTTAGCTAACAACTTTTATTATTCCATTTAAATATTCATTATCTATTCTTTTTTTTCTTTCTTTTATTTTTTTCTAACAATCATATTTTTGAAACCTTATCATTTCCTAATTATCACATTTTTTAAAATTTGTCATTTTTAAAGGTCATATTTTTAAAATTTGTCATTTTTAAAGGTCATATTTTTAAATTTATTTTTTTCATATATATATATATATTTTAATCTTTTTCTAACTGTCTTTTTTCAAAAAAAAAAAAAAAAAAAAAAAAAAAAAAAACTGAAGCATGCAAATTGCAATGCCGTTGTATGAAGAGAGATGGAGAGTGTACAGATGAAGAAAAGGAAAGAACAGAGAAGAAGGAGAAGCATTGCTGACGTGATGTAAAATTGTAAGAAGAGAGAGAAAAAAAAAATTATTAAGAAGAGAGATGTGAGAGATTATTTTATAATTTAATGGATGTATTGCTGAGTTACAGTGGCTCAGCAACTTTGTTGAGCACTATAGCTAGTCATCAAATATTTAGTATTTTGTTAATCCAATGTGAGACTTTTGTATTTTTTACTACAGGAAACAAGCTAAATAGAACATTTGCCGCAGATTCTTTTTAGTAATTTTTTGTTTTTTTTTTTTTTTTTTTTGTAAATTTTTTTTTCTATATTTAAAAAAGAAAACAAACTTTAGGGTATCTACAGTAGTGCTCTAACAATGTTTCAATCAGAATAGTGTTTAAATTTCTAAGGGACAACAATTTCTAAGAACTTGAGGGGAAATTTTTCTTTTTTTTTTTACTATGGTTGTTATATGTTTGCCTATAATATTTGAAGAGTAATACTACTTTTTACACTAAATTTTTATATTTATGTTATACTAATTAATGTGACGTATTTAAAATAATATTTTTTAATTACTTTTTATGTATTTAAAATAAAAAATTACTTAAAATACATCACGCCAACTAATATAAAATAAACTTAATAAATAAGTATTACTCATATTTAAAGCAACACCCGGTGCTTGTGGTGAATAGGCGACGAAAGATCAGTGTATAACATCAAATTTTTTTTGTAAAATTCTGTAAATTGATATGGCAGTGTCCAATTGTATTATCCCAATATCTGGGCCGTCTAGTTAATTCTGGACCATCCATGACCTTTAGGACTCACCATCTGGTGGGCTACCTTTTTGCGTGCACGGCCCTGATTCAACCGGACTAATACAAAATCGCTTGCCCTTCCCGCCAAGGCGCCAACCCATTGAAAGTGAGTTCTCGCTCTCTCTCGCTCCACGCGCACACACACAGATACAGACACACAGGCGAAAAATGGAGTTGAGTCTGGGCGGGAACGCGCTCAAGACCTTCGCTAGGTGCATCACGTGCCTCGCACGTGTCGGTAACGAGCTCGTCATTCAAGCTTCTCCTTCTCAGGTAATGTTCCTCCATTTTCTCTCGCTTTTCCCTCACATTCCACCATCCCAAACACTTCATATCTCACTCACGTTTCCACATTTTCATGCTAATTTGAGCTTCTGAATATCGTGTATTTGTGTTTATCCAACCGAATCAATTGATTTATTAATTTTTTTACATTATCGAAGAGTTTATATTTTGTAAATGATCCATAGAATCAAATCTTGGGCTCATTATAGTTTACCTTGTGATCAGATCTACTTGTTATGTCAGAAATAATATGGTACTTCTGGTATTTGCGCCTCGAAAGCTATCCAGTGGTAACTCATAATTAGGGCTTCAGCGTAGTTTACTTAGGGTTTTAGAAGAGCATAAAGGGGCTTTCGTATAAAATTATTATTATTGTTAATAATGCAACTATGAATCTCATGGAGATTATTATTTATTTTGGAATCTAGTATGAGGAATTAATACGGAATTATGTTTGGTTGGATTTATATGAATCCCACTGGAATCGAGTGAAGCTTTGTTTGGTTGGCAAGAAAATGAAGGAAAACAAAACAAAAATAAATAAGCTGTGAAGCCTAGAATTTTTGCAGCTTTGGTTTCGAAAAATTCAAAGGATTTCCTCAAACGTGCTATGTAGTTGTATTTTGCTATAACTGAATGGAGGCTTGACGTTGTTGTTTTATCTAGTCTAAGTTAGGAAAACTGTTGATGCTTGAATTTTAAATTTATTTTCTTTTCCTTTTGAAATATTCTTAACAGCTGAACTTAATAATAGCGGAAGTAGGATAACCTTTTGGGGTCTATTCAACCTATATGGATTAGGCTGTGTTAAGATTTTTTTTAAAATAAAAATTTAAAAATTTTAAAAATTATAAATTTAAAAAAAAAAACACCAAGAAAGGGAAAAAGAGGATGAAGAAAAAAGGAAACAAATGAGTTAATAATTTATTAGTAGCCAAATATTCATGTATTAAGTTGAATTTGTTTAGTTACTATCTTGCCTGCAGCTTGCTTTTCACACTCTCAATTCGTCGCGGTCTACCTATCAGTCTACTACATTTAAGCCTGGTTTCTTTGACAACTATACAGTTTCTGGTAACCAAGTTAAATGCAGTGTGCTTTTGAAGGTAAGATATTTTCTTTCAATTTTTATATATCTTAATGGGATTTTGCAACTTAGATTCTTGCTAATTAGCATCTTCAGGCCGTTTGTTCTGTGCTTAGGACACCCATTGCAAGTATTGATAATTTGAGCATAAGGTTACCTGATTCGGACGCATCAAAAGTGCAATGGATGCTGGAATGCTATAGTGGTAAAGTACTTTCTTACATATCTTGTGTTGATTATCCTACGCACTTATTAGTATTGGATAGGGAGATGGAGGTCCAATATATAGGGGTGGAAAGATGGGATTGATGGGTGATTATACATGTATGATAGTTGTCAATGTTGTAATTTCTGTGTTATTTTTATAACTGATAAGGAAACATTGATTTCTACTGTAGTGGAATGCAATCATGGGACGCTTAATGAAATAATCTTATGGTGTTCTACAAACATTCTTTGAGAATTAAATTTTAAATCACCAAAACAACTATTATACATCTGAAATAGTGTTGTTCAAGGTACCATCTAAAATCTTACTTGAAGTTCTCGTAAGCATTGGGTCTTGTTTAGTTGAAGAAAAAATTATGTTAGCTCATACAAAATCTTACTGGAAATTGTGAAAAAAAAATTGTTCTTCCACAGGGGAAAAGAAAAGGTAGGAGAAATCCCCTTCTGTATTTCTTAACGTACTTCATAAAAAGAGTATATGTTAGTTAGCAAAATGGTAATTTGCAGAAAACCTGAAATTATTGCTATGGCCATGTTGATCATTTAGGTGGGACAAGCTAATATATGGCTGTTGTCCCCATATACAGAATATACCATAGTGGTGTTTGGCCTGAATCGCCAATTACTTGCTCCATTAAACCTTCATCCTGGACAGGTCACTTTAACGGTTAGCTCATGAATGAGTCATGATCAAAATATAACATCATATGTAGATGAAAACCCCTTTTGTGTTTCTTAATGTACTTCACAAAAAAAGTATATGTTTGTCGGCAAACTGGTAATTTTGCAGACAACCTGAAATTATTGCTATGGCCATGCTGATCATTTAGGCCAGACATGCTAATACACAGGTGTTGTAAGTTATGTGCAGAATATTCCATTGTTGCATTTGGCTTGAATCTCCAATGGCTTCCTCCATTAAGCCTTCATCCTGGACAGTTTTTCTTTTTCTTTTTTTTTTAAAAAAAGGCCGAAGTTGTGACTGCAAACTTCACTATTGCAAGTTAGATAATACTTGCCAATTCAGCCATCATTCAAAATTAGGATCAGGCTAAAATAAATCTGAATTTGGATTTTGGGCTCACAAATTAAATGCTCTAGATTTATGATGTTATGCGCTATGCATATGTTACTAGATAACTGTACCATGCAAACAATCTTCTTTTGTATTTTATTCAAGTCCAACGTTGGTTTTAAACAATTTCATGCTGTGCATTTTGCAGGCATGAGAAAAACCTATTGGATTACCTGCAATGTTGAACCCGACATACAACATTTATCCCTTGATAGGAGAAAATTCCCGAGCAACTTTGTAGTGAGGCCTCGTGATTTCAATAGATTGCTTGCTAATTTTCAGTCATCTCTTCAGGAGATTACTATCATTGCAACAGAACGGACCTCCTTACCTTCTGATACTGCAAGTGAGATTGAAGGAAAAGCAGTTGAACTTAGAAGTTATATAGATCCAACCAAAGGTAATAAGCATGTTAGTCTTTCTTCCCTCACTTCATCGCAAACAAGATATCAATGCTTCAATTTTTGAATTGTAGAGAATGACTCCTCGCTGCATACTCAATTGTGGATAGATCCTACAGAAGAGTTTTTGCAGTATACTCACACTGGAGACCCTGTAGATGTGACATTTGGTGTAAAAGAACTAAAGGTATATTAATCCAAGCCTCGGAACCTAATTTTTATGAGCTTTTCAATTGCATTTGAGTCATAATTCATGTGAAAAAGCGTTACCCAACTAATGAAACATCAATTAGAGATAACATTCACCTAATCTCTGTCATTATCATCATAATTAGTTTTACTATTTGATGCTTTCTGGTATAAGCCTCAAGTTTTTGGACCAACTAGTTAACTTATATGACGGTTGAACTTTGTAATAACTCCTTGTTGGGTATGTTGAGCATTTGACCACAATCTTCTTTGTTTATCATCAAATTGCAGGCCTTTCTTACTTTTTGCGAAGGCTGTGAAGTTGACGTTCACTTGTACTTTGAAAAAGCTGGCGAGTAAGATATATCAAGTCCATTAGTTTCCCTTGCTCTCTTTTATTTTTCTTTCCTCCTCCGCAAGGAATTTCTTGCCTAATGAACTTCTTGTGAAACACTAGCTTCAGCCAATGTTCCAAAAAAAAGAGATCTTGTGGGAACAAGTACGAGTGCTATTATATGTGATCATTGTTGATATGAATTGGATTTGATGACAAATCACAACATTAGTAGACTCCTTTGCTACTTGGTATTTGTCAAATTAGACGAAAATTTGTGTAAATCAAACATAAAATTTACGAGAAAGAATGAAAACCAAATAGTAACAATGATTCGATGGAATATATAGCTCCTTCGATTTAAGGCATTATAGTAAAAATGCAAGCTGAGAAGAGTCGTTTGAGTGTATACAAGTTTATGTATTTGGTGATACATAAACCATGAAAAGATTTATATATATAAGTTATTCAATCTCATTAATAGCGTGGAGGGGCACAACCCTAGTACACAAGACATATACAATAGAAACCCCCTAATATGGAGGAAAAAAAAAAAGAACAAAAATCCAAAAACTTAGGAAAAGTAGAAAATGGTAGACTATTGAACGATGCTATCCATATGTAGAGGGATTTGAATAGAATAATTTTCAGCTCTAACACCGAAGTATCTCGATCTTCAAAGCTCCTTGTATTTTGTTCTCTCCAAATACACCACATTAAACACAAAGTAGTCAACCTTCAAAACATTACGACTTCCCACCTGTCTTCTCCAACTCACTAACAACGCTCTCACCCTTCTAGGCATAACCTAATCAACACCAAACAAATGGAAAATTGACTTCATAATTCTTGTATTTCACAATGAATAAGAAGGTGATCAATAGATTCTCTCTCCTTGAACATACAACATTAATCCACCACCATGACATTCATCTTCTTCAAATTATCCAAAATCAAGATTTTTCCTGATGTTATCATCCACACAAAGAATGCTACTCTCGAAGGAGCCTTAACTTTTCAAGTACTCTTTCAAGGAAAAGGGTAACTTATAGGAATGAATGGATAACACACGAAAGTAGGACTTCACTTCAAACTTTCTTTCTTTTGGAAGGGATCCAACAAATTCTATCTTCTCCTCCTTGCCTTACTTTGTGAGAATAGAACAACTCAAAGAAAGAAGAGACCACGTCCACCTCCCAATCATACATTGGTCTAGTAAAGAATATATTCTATTATAGATTTCCATTTTGGAACTTCATATGAGCCGCTGCCACCCATGCATCCTTACAATGTGCAATACTAAAGAAGTTCTTATAAGAAATCTTCAAGGGCTGTTCCCCACACCATGAATCATGCCAAATCTCACCTTGGACCCATCTCCCACCTCATATCTAACAAATGTAGAGAAAACTTCATACCCGCTCCTAAGAATTGAAACCAACGTTGTGTCATTTGAGTATTATTGACTCTATGCATTTGTATCACATCATAAATCCATATTGGTGGCCATCAAGGCATCACATTTTTTCCATACTTCAGTTATTGGTTGTGATCATCTGGCTCTCTTGATATTGGATTAATTTCAACACATATACAAGATGATATTAATTATTCCATTGGTCATCCTCAATTTGACGTTCATTGAGATGCAAATGAATGGCCACTAAGAAGTTATACAAGGAATCTTTGGATCAATTAATTAGTTGTCTTGATGGTTTGCTGGACAATCCATAGAAAAACTTACTACTATCAAATGTTATAGACTTTGTCTGTCTTGGCATGGCATTTTGGATGCAAGTGTTTTTTAACTAAAAATTGGCTTCATCTCAAAAAAACATGTATATGGGAGATAGGCCTATTCTCATGGCACCAAAATTCGGCTTAGATGATGGGTCCAGCTCAAACTTTGATGCTACACTTGTCCTTGCAACCATGCTTATATCGCAGCTCCATGAAGGAAATCCCTTGGAACCTCCACAGGCAGCTACATGCACAAGACATCTCCATAATGAGCATGGAACAGGGTCTGAAGCTCAACATGAAAGGTGCAGACCAAATATTTCTGAGCTTCCATCTGATCACACCAGAATTTGGTCTGAAATTTCAGGTAACTGTTCATATAATGTTTCAATGGTGTAAAGAGAATATGTTCTGCAGTCAAAGTCTTGATGACTCTGATGCGCAGGAAGCGCAGCAAAAAGTGGCAGTGGAGGTGGTACTGAAGAAAGGCCGGTTCAAGGGGAAAGAAATTTGAATGACAGTGAACAGAGGGAAATTCAGAGGATTAGCGCGATGAAAATCTCACAAGCTGCATCTGCTAGAGGAAATGAGCATGCAGATCCCAATATGTATCCTAATTTTTACTGCTTACCTGAGTATGCCATCAATTCAAGTTTCATGTATCAAACCTTCAGACTTACCATTGCTTTCAGTTGGCTGCGATTCTCTCTCTCTCTCTCTCTCTCTCTGCTTAAGTTTGCTTTTGTTTGTGCTTCTTCCTGCATTCTGTGAATTGTGCATTGTCAAAGCTTTACAAATTATCTCCAATTGTATTTTTCCTGCTAAATAAAATAATTATTTATAGATAATGAGAAAGGACTGCATTTGCAACCCTCTGATTGCTTTATGTAGTGTTCATGGATAGGGTGAACCTAAATTCATGGAGTTTCACTTTATATGCATCTAAGTTTTAGTCGTAATCTTATTGGGGCAAGTGCCTCTGAAGTTAAGCTTTGAGGGTCTTTCCCTAGAATGACTAAAACATTGAAGAGAATTCCATGATCCATTTCTCTCTTAGACGTTTGATCACAACAGGGATAATATGTTTCTAAGGAAGCCACATTAAGATCAAGATTTAGTTTCTACTAACAAAATATATAGTCATCTTTGTGATAAGTTTATGCCTGGATTTATGTGTGGAGAGCAAGCAGTTAAAGGGTCTATCAGTTGTGCTTGTCTCTCTAGGTATGAGGCTCTGTTTGGTGTTTGAGAAAAGTAGATTATAGAAATGGCATCATAAAAGTTTAGCAATATAGGATTCTTTCCAACCAAAGCAAATGCCTATCACACCACACTTATCCTAGATTCTAATTTTTTGCTAAGGTGATTAGAACAACCGTCTTGCATGTGTACTGATACATACTGATCATTGATCATAATTGCATTGTCTTGACTGGCTATGTTAGCTGCCGTCCTGCAGAAAAAGATCACGCACAAGAATCCCGGGGTTAGTAAGAGAGATGGTGAATTGGATTATTCTTGCATAACTTTCTGCTCCCCACATGGCTAATATTTTTACTATTTGTTGGTTTCAGATAGGCCAGATACTAATGCTCATGGATTTTCACAACGTCATCCTAGTAACTGGGTAGATGCAGATGAGGATGATGATGATAATGGGGATGATAACGAACTATGCATTCAGTCAACACCACCATACTATGAGGAACAGTAGCCACGATAGATCTCTATCTTAAAGACAGGCTGCTTCTTGTATTTCTGTTGTAAGTGCATATCTTATAATGACCTGTTTTGTCCTCGCAAGTTATTTTTTAATCAAGCAAATTTTTTGTGACATTTCCTATTTTACCCTTGTTATCACTCTGTTGCTCATGTGCTCTGCTTTCGAATGACCTCAATTGAAACCAGTTAAAAGGTGTAGGATGTTATACATAATATGCATTTAGTAAGTTTCCATGAAGTGTTAACAAGCCAGTAAACATATACGTGTGATATTACTTCTTTTTGCAAGGGTTGAAGCACACTCTAAATTGCCAGTCCTGGTGAAATACAATCTGAAAAATTTCTGGGTGCCGGAGATACTCTACCAAATTGCAACCTTCCTGAGTTAGGTCATGGGACTGGTGGGTGGCTCAATAACTCTCGGGAGGTGATCCGTCACAATCATGTCGCAGTTATAAGGCCATGTTGTCTTTTGGTATAATTGTAAACCAAATCAAGTGTTGATACCTACTGCATGATTTCTTGTAGCAAATTCTTGTCACTTGATTTAATTTTCCCATCAAAGGACAGGGAACCTTTGTTCAATGTAATAGCTGGCTTTTCAGTCGCTATTTGCCAAGGATATAGGATTGTGAAGATTTTAACATGTATAAAGGGGTTTGACAGATGAGATGTCAAGTCTTTGAACTGATGGTCCCAAATACCATACATGACAGTTGACACACTCAGGAGTTGGTTTATTTTAGAAGCTAGTATCAGCCTTAAGGTAGTATTAAGGGCCACCCTGGGCTGGGGAAAATAAAATTTATTAAACCCCCCCTCCCCAAAAAAAAAAGGAGTAATGTTAGAAATTATATTACAACTGTCTCATGCTATTGTGGCAATCTCAATGAACCCTTGAATCAGTATTTGTTTTTTAAAAAAAAAAATTAAAGAGTTGGTTGAGATTGTTATATTAGTGTTGTGTGATAAAAATAAGGTATATAATTTTTTTTTATAGATTTTTTTTTTTTGGTAAACTGATGTGATAATTCATAATTGATTAATGATTAAGAGTATATAGTTGACAAATTTTGTTCATTCTTTCTCTATGAATCTAAAGGTCTAAATTTTTTTCACCAATCTACTCACATGCAAAGATAAAAAAGATGTAGTCAGAACTCATCGCATGAAAAGATGAATTCACAAGCAGACGAGGGAGCATATGAGAAAAATTGACAATTTTTCTCCACCCCTTTCGGTCAACACCAAAACCCCCAAAATTTCGGAAGTGAAGAATCTCTCTCGATTCTCTATACACCAAGATCGTGTTCTTTTGACATTCAAGTTAGAAGGATCCCTCAACGACGCCTACGTGCCAGGATGTCCGGGACCCTGTATCATTCATACCCAAACACCATATCCAAATTGACTGATTCATCGAGTAGGTGTGTAATGGTTCAATGCTGCCACCTTACACCCACCCCACTCTCCAAACCCCCCTTTTTTTTTAATTATTGTTGAAAGTCACCCAGGCCAACAATGGAGGACCATTTCTTAATTCGTGACAACCAAAAATTCCACACTAAATGGTAGAGAATTATTTAATGAATTTAAATAGTAATTTTATTTAGTAGATTTTTGTACAATTGTTATACAAAATGATGTAATAACAAAAGTTAGTCATTAAATTTTTATTATTATTTTTTTAATTTTATAAGTACTAATTCAATAACTGAATTTTAATAGTATGTCAAATAGTGTGTCATAATTGTATGACAATTATATAAGAATCTACCAAATAGTATTACTTTAAAAAATTCAACATATTAAAGAAACAAATTAATCCCTTGCAAATTAATATGTTAGTCTATAATTACTGAAATGCTTAAGAATGTATGATTGACAAATCAGCCATTAATTAGTTAAATTGACAAGTTAATTTTTTTTATTTATTGAATGTGAAATGTCACATTAATTTATAAGAAAAATTATAATAAAACTGTAATACTCCACCACTATTGTTAATAGGGCAATAATTGTTTTTATGCCGTGATATTTATTGCATTACATACTTGAAATCACCGAGGTCCAAATATCAACAACCAAGAATTTAGTGAACTTGCTCAGGGGAAAAAAAAAAAATGAGGCCGTTCAGGAATTATAAAATTTGAGGGTATATTTGTCAATCTTGTGATTAAGATGGGAAAATCAAAATAATGAGAGAAGAACCAATAGGAAAGAGAAATTTGTTTTTTTTTTTTCGTATTAAAAACATTCAGCTTTTTTAATTTAAAAAACTAAATATAAAATGAATAAGAAAAGAAAAATATATCAGCAGACAGCTGGGTTGAGGAGGGTAGGTTTTGGGACGCGCAAACACCGCCCTCTGCGATCTGTGATGGGACCCACACCTAGTAACGCTTGTGCACTGCAGTCTGCACGTTACGTTGACGCCGCTTAATTTTTTGGGTTAAAAACTTCAAACAAACAAAAAGGCTCGTCTAGCCGTTGTTCGTTTGAATTGCTGTTGCCATGCCCAAGGCGGCTGATCAAGGAGGGTTTTAAGACAATAGAAAATACAAAAAGAAATCTTAATAAATCTCAAAAATAAAAGCAGTTGTATTAAGACTCCTAGTTTAGTTGTTTTTTGCCCTTTTTTTTAAAGAGAATCAAGATTTTTGCTTATATGCTCTGACATCATGTGGTAGATACACCCATGTATACATGGAGAAAATAATAATAATTTTTTTTTTAATCAAATATGCCACTTAAGTGACTTCACCACGATTTGGAAGATATCCTTCTTGATCTCAGATATCTTTGGCCTGTTAGCCAAATTCGAGATCAACACACTCACAACTTAATAAAATGGACTGCTTTGTCTAGAAACTCGTTTAAAATTTAAATTCTTTTTTGAGTAAACAATTGTTTTTAAGTTAAGTTCACCAACAAAACCAAAATTTTATCCGATCCATATGAAAAGAGCGCTATGCACAAATTCATGATTTAACGGACAAGAATGAACTTAGGAAATGCCCCTGCCTTATGGGGATTCTTCATAAATAAATAAATACGTTTGTTTTTTTTTTTAAAAAAAAATGCACTAGAGTCGTGGAGGGCTGTAAGCAAAAACAAAGGGCACATAAATTAACGGTAACGGAAGCGGACGTAGAGAATAGAGGATAGCCTGATAGGCCAGGTGGGATGGAGAAAACGTGTTTCTGTTAAGAGATTCTTGGACGGACGTGGGAGTTGGGAATAGGTGCAAAAGCAGCAAAACCCTAGATGCCGTCTTCCCTCTTTCTGTTCTATTTTGTATTTTCTCTCTTCATACCTAATGTGTTCAGAAAGAGACAACCAGTCAACTCTTGAATATGCATTTGCCTTTCATTTTATCTACGAAGTTGCCATTCATCTCACGGATTGAACAGTGGATGAAATTGTGGAGGCATTTTTCCACCTAACCTTTGAAAATTAAGATACAGCTTATGTGCCGTAATTTTTTCATTACACCACATATGCTGTAAAAAAAACTTAAACTTATTTTTACAGCATATAATGCTATAGTAAAAACAAGAAGAAGTAAGCTGAATCCTGAAAACTATTGGAGACTGTCAAGGACTTTTGAGACCTAAAAACAAATTGAATGGGTGATGGTTCTTGTACACATTTTTTTTTTCTTTTTTTCCTTTTAAGCACCTCAAAAATAACAATTATAACTTGGAAAATAATAATTCAATTTATATGTTTTTCTGTTTTTCACATATTATTTTACTATCTAAATATCATTATAGTTCCTCTTCTGAAAAAGAAAATCATTTGTTAATGACTTGTTTTTTTAGGGGGGGGGGGAGGGGGGGTTCTTAAACTGAAAATATTAATAAATAATCTAAATACAAAAAAGGTTTTTACCTTCGTATCACATTAAAATAGTTTTAAACAAAAAGCAAAAAGAACTCCCAAAACAAATTAACAAACATATGCTAAACACTCCTTAATCCGATCTTCCCTTCTTATATTCTTGTGTGTAACAATTCTGAAAGAATGGGTACATTTATCTTATCTTACCCTAGCTTAATCTTTTAAACTTTTATCTTGAAGCTACTTTGGGAGGCCTTTCAAATTTTGAATAAGTTGTGACATGTTTTTGCTAATGATTTTAACCTACATATAAACTAAAGTACTCTTAGCTTGTTAACGTTAATGCTTTTTAGAGGGTGTTTCTTTTGCCTTTTTTTTTTTTTGGTCTAAAAAAGTATTTGAGTGAATGAATAAAGGTAAATGTAATTTTAAGTGTTTTATGTTTTGAGTTATTTGTTAATATTTTTTTTTTTGAGAATAATAATAAAAAAAAAGTATTATCATACAAACTATACTTTTTTTTTTTTTGGTATGAAAACTAGTACTTTTTTTAATTGTGTTCAAACAAATGTTGGCTACTTTTTCAACATATTTGTTGGAATTGCTATCCTTAGGATTGCCTGTTTTCTACTAAAGAGAATAGTAATTAGTTAAGATAATCATACTTCATACCCACTAATCCAGATTACAACAACTAAAGAAAGTCAAATTCTAGAATGTGAAGACCAAGAAGCTGGCTATCATATTTATGTACAAATATTCCACCACTTTCGCTTATTTCAACTCATAGCTGTAGTAGACCCTAATACCATTCTTTATTCTGCTTACCAGATAATTAAAATGTTATTTTAACTAGTTAAGATGTTAAAATAGGATTAGGCTTAAAATAAACAACATTTGGCTAAGTGAAATGTTAAAACATTTGATAAGCTATTACAATGTGAGAAAAGTATTAAAAAGTTTTTAACATTCTTTTCATCTCAATGAAAGAATAAATAAATAATTGAAAATGAATATTAAAATAGAATAATGAGAGTGATAACTAAAATAGACAGTTCAGTGTACTTTGAAAAAGTAGGCAATTAAAATAGGAAAAAAAAATAACCTTTTAGCTTAAAATTAAGAGTAAATTTGCTGAATAGAATATGAGTGTTGTTTGAGCTCCTTTGACAACGATTTTCTAAGGTGTTATTTTTTTTAGTTGAAAAATATGTTTTGATGTGACATTTAAACATAAAGATAATTTTAAATATTTTGTAAATATTTTATGATTAGAGTTGTTTATTAATCCTTTTAAAATCCTAAAAAACACATTGTCAAAGCAGGCCGTCTGATTTTCACATATAACAGTTCCGAACCCCCAAAATGGCATTAGCGTAAATAAAAAGAAGACCAATCCCATTTATTCACACTGTGCCACTTATAAAGTCCAACAACTATCCCAGAATTCCATATCTCCTGTCTGGTTGTCCGAAACCCACTTTGACAAGAAAAAACACAGAGAAATCGCAAAACAACACAGAGAAAGAAAGAGAGAAAGCAAAGAAAGCAAGCAACCCAGGAGCCAATAGAAAGCCAAGAAAAAGAAAGAGAGAGAGAGATTTGTTACAAAAACAATGGCCAGCATCTTCTACTCCTCAGCCGTGCTTGGGATCTGTGCATTGGTTTTGGTTCTTCTCGGCTCATCATCCACCGTTCATGCAGGTGGATCCCACCACCAGCTGGGATGGATACCCACCAGATCATCCTGCAAGGGCACCGTAGCGGAGTGCCTGGCCGGGGACGAGTTTGAGCTGGACTCTGAGATCAGCCGGCGCATTCTAGCCACCACCAACTACATCAGCTACGGTGCGCTGCAGAGGAACTCTGTGCCCTGCTCTCGACGCGGCGCTTCCTACTACAACTGCCAGCCTGGCGCTCAGGCCAATCCCTACACCCGTGGCTGCAGTTCCATTTCAAGGTGCAGGAGTTAATTTATTTCTTTTTCTTTCAACTTTTCTTTTGAGCTTTTTTTTTTTTATTTTTTAAATTGGGTTTGATTTTTATACATGAAGAAAGCGAAAGAGAGAGAGATTGTTGTGATGTGTCATTGTTGTTGTTATAATTATATTCGGATGTCTCTGTACAAGATTATGTTTATTTATTTTTAGTATTCTTTCCAAGCTTGTGTTATGCTTAATGGGTTTTATTTATTTATTTTCACTAATTTGGTTATTTAGGAAGAAAGATCTCAGCTTTACCTCTACAGCACACATGCTGTAAAAAACGTACAAATTTTTTTAATAGTTGAGATTTAATTTAAAATTTTTATAAGAAAGTGAAGAAAACTAAAATTAAATCTCAACTTTTGAAAAAATTACGACACAAATTGTAGTTTTTTTACGGCACCTAAGGTATAGGACATAAATTTTCTCGGATCCGGTTGGAAAAAATTTGCTAACTTTTTAAAAAAAATGACAAAAATTATGAAAAAAAAATTTGAAAAAATATCTTTCAACCCACTTATAAAAATACAAGAAAAAAATGCAAAAAAAAAAATCATCTATACAGCAAATTTTCGTAACATTGCTGTATATATAATTTCTTTTTTTTTTTTGTATTTTTATAAATGAGTTGAAAGATATTTTTTTATATATAATTTTTGTTATTTTTTTAGAGAGTTGGAGAGATTGGAGAAAATTTGTGTCAGTAAGTTAAATCCGTTGGTTAATGGTTTTATTTGGTTCGTAGGAAATTTGTGTTCTTGCTGGACATTTTTTTGTCGGGATTGGAGTTGGTTTGTAGGGAGTGTTTGTCCAAAGAATTGAATGTCTATAAGAAATGAATTAAATTCCTCAACTTTTAGCTAGTTATTTTTTTTTCTTCTAATAGTTGTTTTAACTTTTGATTAATTTGTTTGTTGTTAGTCTTCCTAGTAGATTTGTATGTTTATATTTTATTTTTTCTACTGTATGATTTATGTTTAATGGTTCGAATTTAATGGGGACTTGTGTTCCTTTTTTTTCAAATTTGAAATGCACTTCCTTTTGCCTGCTAGAAAAGAAAAAATAAATGTCGTCCTTTTTCTTTTTCCCTCCCTTTGTGCGGAAAAAGGTGAGCAAGGAAAAAGGTAGGAAGAAATGAAAGGTAGGAACAGAAGAAAAAAAAAGTAAAAAGAAAAGGATAATTATTGAGCTGCAATGAATGATTTAATACGGATGGGTATAGAAAATTAAAAGAGCAATTATTTTTTTCTAAAGTACTCCAGAAAAATAAATATTACTCTCTGTTTGGCACTCCAGAAAATCTGTTGGTCATAATGGAAGCCTTCCGTGAATTGTAAAATCATGGCATCAAGATTCTATATATTCTCTCGAGTTGGACAAAGATACGGTGAAAAGTAGGAGAAAGGAGGGGAATCTTAGTGTCGGCAGAAATAATCTGACATAATGGGTCTGCATATTTACTGCTTATCATATGCTTTTTGGGTAAAACTTTTAGAAGTGGTGTCAAAAAAGTATTTGGAATTATTCAAAAAAAAAAGCATTTGGAACAAATTTTCCTTGCCATTTCAAATCTTATGATTCTCATAAGGTCTTGAAATGGGTTTTTGGGTGGCTTAGTCAATGATAGATCACCCAAACAATTATATGATTATTACCAATGGTCTTTTTTTTTTTTAGGGATTAAGATTTTTTGAAATATTTTTGCCCGAAATTTCCTAAACGAGAGGGGATTTGGGAATTTCTAAGTATTCGGGCAGGTGAGTCTTGCACTTTTTAAGAATTTCCTAAACGAGAGGGGATTTGGGAATTTTGAGGTATTCGGACAGGTGGGTCTTGCACTTTTTACAAAATTTCAGTTCATTTTTAAAGTGAAAAGCTCTTGATGGAAGCAAAGCACATGTTTAGAAATGTGAAAATATGATACTTGCAAATTTGCAATGAATTGAAGAATATTGCAATTGTGCAATATGTGATGTGATGGACTATTTGCAACCCAGAATAGGGATTTGGATGGAATATTTTTATCATGATTGGGTCACAACTTACATCTTTCCGACATTAATAGTGGATAGAGACCACTTTTTTGATTTATATTGTTGTAAACATATGATAAAGGGGATTCACTGTCTATATACTTTGTGAAGCACAAAATCAGAGAAAAAAAAAATTAAGTTTTAGTAATACAACTATAAACCTTTTTTTTAAAAAAAAAGAAAAAAAAGAAAAAGAAAACTACAATATGACAGCCAAATTCAAATAAAAAAATAGACGAAAATAAAAAGTATAATTTGCATAAAAAAAAATCTTGGCTCCCAAAGAACCTAAGGAAGCAAGAAAATAAAAAGAATGAGTTGGACTCCACCTTGTAGGCCAGCCACGGTCTACAGATACGATCCACCCACCATAACATTAATATTATAATCCGACGGTCAGAACTGCATCTTTTGCTGTCCATTTGAAACTTGTGGCATAGTTAAGTCTTACACGTGAGGTGTATGATTGAACAAATCAAATTCGATTCCAACTTGCCAATGTCCCATGAGTTGTCAAAAGTGAATGAAATCACTTAAAAATATGGGTTAAAAGTTAAACCTCATTTTTTGTTACATGTGGTTTAGACTTTTATCGGACTCCGGTTTCAAAAACTATATGTTGTCTGCGGTTTTCTTCATTAGCTTTTTGGTCCCTCCATCTATTTTTTGTGAAAATTATTTAAATAATATTTAAATAGTATATGAAAATGATAAGGAAAATTATGTAAAAATTGTTTAAATAAGAAAATAAAAAGTAATTTAGTTCTCTACACTAAAAAAAATATTAAGAAAGCTGCTGCTAATGCTTTAATACGAGTGTTTTGATTTGACGCGTTTGATTTAATTCCGGTAAAAAAAGTGTTACCTCAACTTTTTGAGTACGCGTGACACTCTTAATTTGTAAATAACTCATGCACGAGAGAAAGTTTGGGTCAATATGAAATATTGTTGTGAGTGCACTTGTAACGTGTAAGTTTGTGTCCCACATTAAGAGTGCATGATTTATATAATATAGTTAAGCCAAAATTCATAAGTTTAAACGTTTGAATTATGTGATGTTTCAACATGTTATTATGAATTCACTAAATGAAACTCTAAATAATTATCTCCCTAGCATGGTTTTTGAATCCTCGATAAAGAATTGAAAAAAGTCTAAACCGAATGTACCAATAAGGGTTTAACCTAAAAATATGTTTAATGTGCATGTTGGGTTGTTAATGCCGGTCCTTCACAACCTATCATTGCTCCTATCCTTTTCGAATGTTGAGCTATCTCTTTCTTCTTTTGTTAAAGCATTGAAAGACCCTGAGGTTATCTTTCTCCAATCTTTCAACCTGTAGCTGTAACAATGAGAAAGTGGGTTATGCGCGTTGATGGCGACCTTACAAATGGTAAGAAAAAAGGTTTCTCAAATATGAACCAAAAAGGAAATATAGTTGTCATGTTAGGATGATGATAATTTGTCCAGCAGTCAGTACATATGAGATTGCAATCATCACCGACTTTAAATTTGGGGGTTGGGAATTTGGTAGTTAACTTGGACTTATATTACATTATTACGTGAATTTATTCCTCAATTTATTATTATTATTATTTTTGGATAAAATGGTTTAAAAAAGATTACTTATTAAAAATATGGCATTTTAGCGAGGCAACTAAGTTTTTTTTTCTTCCAAAAAGATATATTTTTTCATTTTTGAAAAGACATTTTTATTCGATAAAACAAAAAACAGGTTATAATTTAAAGCTTTTATACGATATAAAGGGCAAAAACTTGATAGAAATATATTTAATTCTCATTGGTAACATATCACATTTTTATAGGTAAGATTTCTCACGTTATTCAATACAAAAATGGCTTGAATTTATAATTTCAAAATATTGTAAGAAATCATTATATGTTAATTTGAGAGAATATATATGAGATCCACGGATACAAATAATTTGAAATAAATATTTAGTTTCTCGACCACCTATTCATACAGATGAATTCCATATATATTATTTCACATTAAATGTCCACCTTCCTAGCAGTTTTAATAGCCAATTGTCGTAGATCTCAATTGTTAAATTTGTTGGTAGAAGTTTAGGTTGCAACAGTTGGGAGTGTGAGGGTAAGACCTTACCATATTAAATACTTATTTTAAAAATTCAAATGATAGAAAATGATAAATTTAATTATATAATTAAGATTTTAATACTATTCGCATGTAGTTCAAACTTTTTCTCAATAAATGAAGCTCAATACTTAAAATATTTAAATAAAAATACATGTTAAATCGTACAATCAATACTAAACTCATAAAATTTATTCTGATACCATATTAAATTATTATATATCTGAAAAAAAAATTTAATAAAAACTGATAAATTTAATTCTCTTTCCTGAATCCCTCCCTCTCCCTTTTTATTTCTTAAGCTGATAGTGAAAGGTTCCCTCTCGGTATCAAATTCCATTAAGTGAGAGTTCATGTACTGTTTGTTAAACACTCATTTCTTTTATTATTATTATTTTTTCTCCTCAAAATCGACACTAATTTTAATATTTCAATAACCACTTTTTAACAATTTTTTTTTTTTACTTTTTATATCACATAATTCATTTTTTATTACTATTCAAATAAAAAACTCACTAAAAAAAAACTTTTTCATTTTTCCATATAAAAAATTCACAACATTCTTCATACTTTATATCATATCAATAACTTATTATTATTATTCCAAAACAAAAACTTCTCTAATCATTTAACACAAACAGATAATAATTTCAAGAAATTTCATTCAACTCACTCTAATATATAACAAGTGTCATCTATTAATATTGGGTTCCTCAAAACTCAATAATCATTAACTCTTATTCTATTACATAAGAACCCAAACATTAAATTTCGAGAAAATCAATATTAATAAATAACACTTATTATACATTAAAATGGCTTGAATGAAATTTCCTTTTAAGTCGAAGGAAGTTTCTGTCCTTAACAAACACACCAAACAACGAAAGTGTAGGTGGGAATTCTCAAAGCAATTGTTATCCATTCTTTATATTTTTGTTTCATTGATTTTCTGAATCAAATTTCATATTGATTTTCTTGAAACAGGCCATTTGGCAAAATTCCAAAAGAGAGAAATGTCATATAACAGCCATGGTAAACGAAGATTATAATAAAAATTTAATATTTTAAATGTGACAAAAATATTGACGTAATAAAATTTTAATTATTTTAATTTTATGGTGTGGATTGAGCTTGGATAAGAAGCAGCTAGAAAGCCATCTTTAGCAATAGCTAAATCAATTATCGCACCATTCCAAAGGCCCAAGTGAATTTGGGCTCGAACCAAAGCCCACTCATCCTCCTCCTTCCAGAATAATCCGCTCCTGAACACTCCCTATATAACTTAATGTCGAAGTAGTCAACGCTCAGCGTTGATGGTATTCCTGACCAAGCAATAAAGACGGAGACACGCGTAGCGTCACCGCCCTCCAATCCAGCCGTTGGTTCGTCCGTTCCCACCGAGATTGGTGGCATCATTTCCTGATTCTTGATCTCCTATAAAATCCCATCCCTTATTAGTTATTCCCAAACAAATTCATACTTCAATTTCTCGAGTTTGGTATTTGTGTTTCTTGTTGATTACTCACCGTGATTATGGCTGAAGGAGATTTGAGACCGCGGCCCGAGATTGTACGGACCTCTTAATTCAAACTCTTGTTCTTGTGCTTTTTTTGATTTTCAGAATTGTCAAATTAGGTTTTTTAATTTTAATTGTATTTTCATGGTTTGATAAAGGTTAACGAGGAGGAGGAGCAGAGGCTGAAGTACCTGGAGTTCGTGCAGGTGGCAACGATCCACGCTCTGATGTGCCTGACGAACGCCTACGGTTACGCGAAGGACAAGTCCGGTCCTCTGAAGCCCGGGGTTGAGACCGTGGAGGGAACGGTTAAGAGCGTTGTCGGACCTGTCTACGACAAGTTCCACGACGTCCCTATCGAGGTGCTCAAGTTCGTGGACCGCAAGGTGAGTTACATTGAATCTTTTTTGTTTGAGAAATCTTATTATCGTCATGGATTAAGAAATCTTGTTCAATCTGGTAGTTTTGAGTACAGCAGTAACTCTTTGGGATGAATTACTTTGTTAGTTTTTGGCAAATTGTTCCAAAAGTTTTGAGTTTTGCCTTGTGATAGAAAAAGATTCAAGTTTCTAATTTTGAGATTTACTCGAGCGTGCAATTAGATTTTTTGTCGAGTATTTAATGAAAAACTTGTCACTTGTCCCTCGCGAAGAAGCTGTGGGAGTGGCTCCAACTCCACCCACCTCATATAGAGATCCTACCCACAAAAGGGCTCTTCCCTCGCACCCCTGTTGGGCTGGAGAACCACCATTCTGGGGGGTTGATGGGGTGGCTCCACCCTTGACCACTTCTGCAGGGTGAAGAACCACCCTTCAGAGGGGGCGGTGGGGTGGCTTCATGGGTGAATCGTGTCTTCACCCTCGCATTAGGCAAGAAATATTTAGTTGCTTGTACATGGGCATTTGGCATCTTCTTAGATGAGAATTTATGGTTTTTGTTTGCAGGTAGATGAGTCTGTGACCGGGTTGGACCGCCGTGTGCCCCCAACCATCAAGCAAGCTTCTTCCCAGGCATTCTCAGCTGCTCAAAGAGCTCCCGATGTGGCTCGGGCTGTTGCCACCGAAGTTAAGCGAGCCGGGGTGGTGGACACCGCTTCAGGAATCGCCAAATCTGTGTACACCAAGTATGAGCCTACTGCTAAGGATCTCTACTCCAAGTATGAACCAAAGGCCGAGCTGTGCGCCGTCTCAGCTTGGCGCAAGCTGAATCAGCTCCCTCTCTTCCCTCAAGTGGCTCAAGCCGTTCTACCAACAGCGGCTTATTGTACCGAGAAGTACAATGAAACAGTGCTCAGCACTGCAGAGAAGGGGTACAAGGTTTCATCATACCTGCCCTTGGTCCCTACAGAAAAGATTGCCAAGGTTTTCAGTGGTGATGGGGTTGAATCAGAGCCATTGGTTCCGGGTGGAAGTGAAGCTGCAGTGGCAGCCCATTGATGGTTGCCGCTGATTATTTAGGATCTGATGATATAATATTGTGTATAGAAAGAAATGTTGGACTTCTATCGTCCAATAGGCATTGTTGTCGGATGGTGTGTGTGGGGTTTTTAATATTTTAGATGGTATGAAATGGAACTCTTTCTTGGGCCTATAAACTTTTGTTTCGATTAGGCTTTGTCTGTTTGGGTGTAAACTATTCTTTGGAATTGTTTTATGTATTATTTTGGTGTTTGGTTGGTGCGATCGAAATGTTAGATTTTTTTTTTTTTTTCAAATTTGATCAGTGAACCAAAATAACATATAGATTATTTTTTATTTTGACTGGCCGGTTGAGAATGCTTTACATCAGTGTTATTCGCTTTTGTGGGTCATTGTCCTCTTTGGTTATTTTTGTAAGGATTCACGAGTAATCTGCGTCAGCTAGAGCCTAGAGCCAGTTATCTTCTTTGGTTAATTATTATTTCCGCTTGTAAAGATTCGTGTACATGAATTTACTTTTCATGTACTTTTGCTGCTTGAACTAGTTGCACTTAACGAACCGATTTAATACGTTCACATGCTCTATTTTGAAGGCTTTTGTCCTTTTTTTTTCTCTTCATGATGCTCTTTATTGAAGAAACTTACAAAAAAATGAAACTTAAATAGAAAAGCATAATAATGAGAAGAATGGAAACAAAGATTTACAGATAATTTAGTGTTAGAAACTTATGTTTACCATTAGAAAAGAGCTTAATAAGGTTATATTGTGTTCTTATTCTTAATGATATTTATAGTACAAAAAACTCCTATAAGAAATATATATCTATATAGCTATTATGGAACCATATCATGTATTCTAATGTCTTCATCAAACTCAAGGCAGTAGGTTATGGAAGCTTGAGTTTGAAAAGAATAGAGGGTGTTTTTTTTTAATTTTTTTTTATTGGCTTAAACGAGATTTGATGTGGCAAGCATCAAAATCTGGTTGTGAAATCCCCCATCAGAACCGTTGATGAAGGAGCATCAAATCCTATGTAGCAAGCATAGAAAACATGATGTGCGTTCAGATGAGCAATAATCCTAGAGAGCCCCTACCATCCTGACATTCTGTAAAAGACTACTTTTACGATATTCAATAGAAAATTGACACATCAGCTAAAGTATTATATAAAATAGAGATGAAAACATCCTATCTTTCAACCAACCTAACCCTTATGATCACTTTTCTCATTCACACTCTGCACTCCGACGAGGTTTTCATCGTGAAACTATGGCAATCACTTTTCTCATTCACACTCGCCAGCCAAGTGAGGTATTTCACTTTCCGGTCCAATTGATTCCTGCGTCCGTCAATTTTGCCGAAGAATCGCCTCTCTGTACCACTCTCTGCAAGAATGGATTCAGAATTCGATTTTGCCGAGGAATCGTAGATTTTTTCGGTCCAATATGATTCACAGTTCATGTGCTTGGTTTGATTTTGTGCACCAAGATCGGCCAAACCAAACGGGTGACGCGTTTCTTGGTATATTCATTTCCCTTGATTATGGTTTCTATGCATATACACATATATATTGAGCGTCGGTTTATTTTTTATTTTTTATTTTTTTTCGTGTTAATCTAGGCGATTAGTTGTGACATGGGTTATACTATTTTCAAATTTGATTTTAGAAGATGTGTGTTCAATTACTATTTATGCGATTGGGCTGTTTGTTTGTGTGAAAAATTTTGGGAGCAATTCTTATGCGGTGGGTAATGGTTGGGACAAGGTCCAAAGTAAGGATTTTTAGTTAATGTTTTGAATTAGTCTTGAATTTTTTGTTGGTATTTCTTCAAATCAATACATTATCAAGGAAATTCTTGATTTTTTTTTTTTTTAAAGCGTTTGAATTGTTATATGATATCTTGTAGGATTTGTGGGGTCAGACTAGGTTGTTTGTATGTTGATTGTTTCATATTGTTTGCGAATTTTCTTTTGTTTATCTCAATCAAGAAAGTTTGAGTTGGTTTGGTTTATCTAGGGATTAGACAGAAAGCAAAACAATCTTTATCCACGTAGAGTCGGCAATAATGTTCCATGTAGAGTCGGCAATAATGTTTGGCAGAATTGCTAGATGGTGGAATAATGGTTATTTTATCTTGCTTGATCATAAGGTGATTTTGTTTTTTAGCAGGAAGTTTGAAAAGATGGAATTTCATGATGAGAGAGGATGCCAAACTCCAGAACGTCCCATTCTTTGCATTAATAACAGTAGTTTCTTTGGAAGGGCAGCCACCATGAATATGTGTTCCAAATGTTTCGAGAACATGTAAAGAAGCAGGCACTAGTGAAGAAAGGGATCAGACAGCCATGGCAAGGGTTCTTTCAAATTTTAGTCCAAAATATGAATGCACAAAAGTAAAAAGGAGTTTTTGTTATTTCTATAATGTTGTTTTTATTTGTTACTATCTAATTTACTTGTTTGTAAGATAATTTGACTTATTTGTAATGTAAAAGATGCTCGGTGGAGTTGTGATGGCATTTCTTGGGGTCAATAAAAAATTAAAGTTTCTCAAATTAGTAGTCTTTTTTTGACTTGTGGAAACTCTTGCCATTGCTCTCAAGGATGCAAAAATCCAATTTTTTTTTTTTACTGAAATTACGTTTATAAGGATTACGCTTCGGAAATTTGAGTTATCATTGCACTCTGTGTGAAGAGTGCTTTTTGCGCATCAACATGTAATTAAGTGATCTTGATTCATCAACATATATATGTTTGAGCTTGTTACATCAACGTATATATGTCTGTATGTAACATCCAAGCCTTTAGGTAAGAGTGCTATCTGCAACAGTTGAATGGCAACAAAATTGAGTTAAGCTCCATCGGGTTATAAAGAGATGCTCGAATTTGTTTAGGCCAAAAATTACTTCTTCATTTGGCATGCCTTTCTGTCATTACCATAACTATGAAGGCAAAATGTCATACTACTACATCAATTGCTTCTTTTATCGGATGAGTTGGTATTTCATTTCGCAAACAAAATTACAACAAGATCTAGCCCTAAAGCTAGAATACAAAAAGAGCAAAGCTATCACATCTCTTGTAAAACAATACAACTGAACTAATCTTTACAAATGCAAGCAGAATCAACCAACCCATATTGCCAACATACAGCAACAACTCTATCTAAAGAGAAAAATTACATATGCCATCTTTTTTGTTTTCTGATGAATAAATACTTCAATACTAAAACAAACACATTACAACATTTCAACAACAAGCTGAAATACCCGATAGTACAAACAAGTATCAGTAACAAAACAACAACCTATATTTGTAGCAATATTTACACAAAAATCACTCAGTAGAGAATAGGTCTACAGAAAGACCAAGACCTCAAAAGATACTACCCTTACAACAAAATCTCTTCTTTGAGACTCCAATTCCTACATAGGTCAACATTCTCTTAGCTCCTCTTAAATCTCCCCTTACCCAAAATTCTGGTTCTGGTTTTCTAAAATATCTTCTACAGAATTTGCTCTTCAGTTTTGGGTTTGACACCACATTTCAACTCATTCGAGCACACCAAAAACTATAAGCCTATGCACAAAGCACCAATCCACAAATGTTGGCTTTGAGGGTCTTGCTCTTCCAATCCTGCAAAGCAATACGAATCACATCATTCCAATCTGTCAAAGGGAGAACAACATTGCATATGGCCAAACATTCTTTCCAAATTCTGGCACTAAACCCGCATTTAAGAACATATGCTCTCTACACTCCATTTCACTCTTACAAAACAAACAACATGCTGTTTATATCCCCACTTGATTAATTAATCAATACGCCATCTTTGATAACACGCTAAGGTAGTTGACTCTGATTTGCTATCACGTTAAGGTATGTCCAAACAAAATCAACCACCGGAAAAGAAAAAAAAAAAAAACCCAAACCACAAGTACTTTTGCCACCCTCAGCCTAGAAGAACTAAGTACATAAACGATTTAACAAAAATTACAAAAACAAAGCTTTGAATTAAATGATCTATCAAGAATTCAAAAAAAAATTGCAAGAATCTCACCTTGTTTGAAGGAACAAACCAAGCCGACCCAAACAGACAAAGAATCTCAACCTGATAGACGGTGACTATGGGTAGTGGTTGGCGGCGAATTCCGGCGGTGGCGTTCAGCAGAAGAAGCAATGAGTTTTTTAGGGGTAGATAGGTGGGGTTAGAATGAATGAGAGAAATAATTTTTTTTTTTTTTTGATACCTTGGTTTGGGCTTAATGATCCTGTGCTTTTCTCACCGTTTTATTTATTTTTTAGATGACGTGTCGGTGTTTTATTGGAGGCTGTAAAAGTGTTTTACAGCCGGTCCTGATTGAAAGTTTTCTCGTAATCCTATGCACCACAAAGAGAAACTCAAAGCATGACTTGTGTGGAGGAGATTTGAGCAAGGTGAAAAACAACTATTTACGTTGGTGATGGTGGTTGGGGGCAGCTGCCTCTAGCCATTGAAATGGTCGTGTTGTGATTGGGTGGCCGAAAATGGGCCATTTAACAACAATCAGCAAAAAAAAAAAAAAAAAAAGAGTCACAATAGACCAAACAACTTGAACCAAAAAATAGGGCCAACTTGGCTGATAATCGGGCCAACAAAATAGACTTGGGTTAACAGCTAGACGAAAATAGGCCACAAGGGCTAGAAAATGGGCCGTGTGGGCCCGTTTTTTTTTTCAGTGAAGCTAAAGGACATGTTGTTTAGGGTCATATGAGTTGAACCAGTTAAACGACTTGTCGTTTAGAACAACATATATATATTTTGTGCAAGAACTAAACGACTTGTTTATGGGTCATATATTTTGATTAAGGCTATAATCAAATTAAACCGAGTTGAATTTTAAAATTTTAAAATTGGCTTGTCTAGTAAGATGCTTATTAGAGTTGAGCTCGAGCTTGAGCTTAAGCTTGAGCCAAGCTATAAAATAAAATATTTGTTCAAGCTTTGCTCGTTGAAGACTTAGCCTAACTCGAACTCATTGATGATGTTTTTCGAGTTAAGCTGAGTACTCGATTGGTTCGACTCAAACTCGAGCTAAACTCTTAAATTAATAAAATAAAAGTTAAAAAGTTATAGCCAATTCAAAATAAAGTCAAATTCAATCAAAAAGTCCATATGAGCCGTTATCGGATAAAATGACCGGCTAGGTTTCATTTATTCCATGTTAAAAAAATAAAAAATTAATAATAAAAATTGAAATAACTCAATTATTTATTTTTATTTTTTTTGCAGTGTGGTACAAAAAAAAAAAAAAGACTATTGAAAATGGGCAAAAGAGGTTTTTTTGTTTTTGTTTTTTTGAGTGTGCAAAAGAGCTTATTTTGCTAACGGTGTACTTTCCTTTTTATCTAATGAATATTATCTTAGGACAAAAATGAAACTTTTTTGAGTAACTAGAGAGTGATCTTCATACTTCATATAGCCTTATGAGTCTTGTGAGTCATGACCCATACATCCAACCCGAAATGTTAGATTGGCCCAATGATCCATCTATGACCCGACTCCCCACCCCAATCTCCACCACCACTCCATTTCTGGGATTTTCACAACAGAAAACACATTAACGGAAACACAAACGCAGACCCCAGAAGCCATGGCCACCGCTCTAAACTTTCCCATGGCCTCTTCACTCCCATCAGCTTCAACTTCCTCACAGTCCCATAGAAGAAGAAATTTGAGGACCTTCTGTGCCATAAATGCCCAAAACAAAGGCAAACTTCCCATTCCCCCGTTAAACCCTAAGGACCCGTTTCTTTCGAAACTCGCTTCGGTGGCTGCCTCCTCCCCCGAAACGTTTCTTAACCGGCCTGTCAACCCTGACACTCCTCCTTACTTGGACTTGTTTGATTCTCCCCAGCTCATGGCTACACCTGCCCAAGTCAGCTCTTTCTCTCTCTCTCTACTATATGTAGTGTTTATGTCTTTGCGTATGTATGTGTTTATGTCTTTGCGTATGTATGTGTTTATGTCTTTGTGTGTGTATGTGGGTGTGTGTGTTTTGGTTTAGATTGGTTATGTTCGATTTGAAATTATTGAAATATTGAGTGAATTTTATTTGGTTTGGTGGATTGAATTTTGGTGGCTGTTCGTTTTGGTGGAAAATAGTTCCCAGATGCAATTTTCTGGTTTGCTTGAATTGGAAGTTTTTAATTAAAAAAGTTATACTCGGAGAAATAAATCTCAAGTGTGTGCGTCCGTGTGTTTGTATAGAGGGAATTACATTGAGAAAGAAAATTTCACTCAAATATAAATTTTGAGTGTGTATTAGGCTCTTATTATTTTCTTTTGGGAAAACTTTGCCTAGAAAGTTGATGGCAAAACAAACAAAGCATTTGAAGGAAAATTGCGTAGAAACTTATGAGAATGACGTCTAAACATTGTCTAACATTGTTTGCCAATAAGTTACATTGCTCTAATTTAATTTTCATGTTTCGTGTTTATCAAGTCAAGTTTTAATGTTTTTGTGTGTTCCAATTTGCTATTGAATGGTTCTTCTTATATTCTTGCTTATTTTCCAAAATGATAACATCGTATGCTCAAATTAGGTGGAAAGATCGGTTTCGTACAATGAGCATAGGCCAAGAAGGCCTCCACCGGACTTGCCTTCCCTGCTTCTCCATGGGAGAATTGTTTACATTGGCATGCCTGTAAGTGCTTGAATCTAACATTTATTGAATTGTTTCTCCCCACCATCTTCAAATAGCAGTTCAGTTCATTTATTGGAGAAACAAATCGTTGGGGTTGGACTAAGGTTTATAAATTCTTATATCAAATATGTTATTGGGTGCAAAAAGCCCAAAGTGAGTCTCTCATGGAGTGGTCGGTAGAATGAATTTGTGTGCCATCTTTCTTATAACTTGTCCCTTGTGATTCCAAAAGGAGCTACGGATCCCTACTTTTCAAAGGTGAAAATTTATGTGAGTAAACATACTGAAAACACAAACAAATTCATTAGATTTCTTGGTACCTACATGAAAGGATTCATAATTTTATGGGAAGGCAGTAAGCTTGTGACTCTTGTAACTTAACAATGGTGAGAGAAACTACCTTTGCTTGCATTTTAAGAAACTGAAAGAACAGTCTTAACCTTTTATTGATCAAGCCATTCAAACACTTTCAGCAAGCAAAATGTGGGGCATAAGTACTTCAGGTGTATTGGTTTCATGCTTATAGGTTGAATATCATGACAGTCAATTTCTTCAGTGTCAGCTGAGGAGTCTTCAGAGTTTTCTTTCGAGAACCGGATTCCTTTATAGGCTCTCGTTTGTCATTTTTATTCACCTACACTGGGTGGCCTGTACTTAGACACGTATGACTGCAGGATGGGGATGGAAAAGATTGCATATGTTTCATGCTTCCCCCTACGCCTGTTAGATTCAATTTGAAAATAGTTCTTGACAAATATCATCCATATTCTTTTGTTTGCGTGACAAACATGTTGTTTGTATGGTGGATTCTGTTCCCTTTCAATTCCATTTAATCATTGGAGAATCGTTTTGAGTAATAGATAAAGCAATGTTTATACTCTTTTGAAGTGATAATTGATTCTGAAAATGTCTCAGCAATCACAGTATCAGTATACCTGCCTTCTTATTCCTTCATATGCTCTTAGTATTTCACATTATCTTTATTCTTCCAATCTGTTCTGCACTCTGTGCAACAATTTAACTATTTGCCTCTCTCAGTTGGTGCCAGCTGTGACAGAGCTCATTGTTGCAGAATTGATGTACCTGCAGTGGATGGACCCCAAAGAACCAATATATCTTTATATAAATTCTACAGGAACAACTCGTGATGATGGTGAAACAGTAAGCTTCACATTGATTTACATTATATGACACATGAAATGTTATATGTTTAATTTCCGTATGCAATGGATTAGGCGTTGTGTCTATCATAGTGGGTAGCTTTTGGGTGGGGAATAGTTTGATTAATATTGTCTAATATGTATTAAATCTGGTCAGTTTCAGGCAGTCTTGCTTGCAAATTGGATTTCTTCACTTTTAGATTGGTACCAATCCATTTTTCTTTATTATTAATAAAAAGTAATAACTGTTGGATTACCAAATAAAAAAATTATATTTGATATATAAAGCTACAGTTTATGTTATAGATGATACAGTATTTGCCCTTTTGTTTTGTACTGATGCGGAATCCACGTGAAATCAAAATTCCAGTTATATGTTCACATTGCTTAGATAAACTTTATGCTGTTTTTGTATATTATTGTTGTAACTATTTTCTAATGCATTTTCTTTCTTTCTCTCTTTATTTATTATTTTTTTTCAATCCCTTAATTTCATGGAGTTAACTTCCTTATCATTCAGGTTGGGATGGAGACAGAGGGTTTTGCAATCTATGATGCAATGATGCAGTTAAAAAATGAGGTGAGCTTCTTTTCAAAATTCTCCTATATCTCCAGATTATGCATTATGTTGTTGATGGTGATTGTGGTGGTGTGATGTGGCGTTGCTGTGACTGTGACTGTGAGGATGGCTGTGGGGATGGTGGCATTCTGGCAGGAATGTAAGTGTTGGTCCTGTGTTGATTTCTGGTAGTGGTGGAAATTCAATTTTTGTGGAGGTTGTAGTGATATAGCAGCAAAGGAATGGTGACAACAGTCGTGGGCTGGGGTGGTGCTTTACATTGGCTTTCATTTATATGATAAAGCCTAAATACGTTCATATCCATACATGTCACCTCCTAGAGTCCCTCCTTTCCCTTGCAACATGTCAAGGAGCTTTGTTTTAGCACAAAGCAGATGGATAAGAATTACTTGATGGATCTCCCAAATGGTTATATAATCTATTTAGTTAATTGAAGCAAAAATAGTTTCTTCATTTTTGGACTATGAAATGTGATTTCAATACTTCCCTGGTTCTTAACTTTTTTTCTTGTTATATCACCATTGTTGCTTACACAGATACATACAGTTGCTGTTGGGGCTGCTATAGGTCAGGCTTGTCTACTACTTTCTGCAGGAACCAAGGGTAATCGGTTTATGATGCCGCATGCAAAGGGTATGATGTAGTTGGCTTTTTAATTTGCAATCTGGTCCTTTAATACTTCCATCTTTCTTGTGTTCAATGTTGTATAAAGTGTTTGCTTGAATTCTTTTTCAGCTATGATCCAACAACCTCGTGTCCCATCATCTGGGTTGATGCCTGCTAGTGATGTTCTAATCCGTGCAAAAGAGGTAGGTACAAACTACTTTCTGTGCTTTCTAGCATTTCAGTGTAATTGGGAAACAAAGTTTTGAAGATGAATGAGTCAGTTAGTTCTGCTTTCCTTGTTATAATCCAAATACAGTCCAAAGTAGTACCTGGATATGCATCTTGTAATTTGATGGGTCCTCTACACTTGGGTGGGAGGAGTCAAAAGAGGAAGGCTGCTTCATTAAAACTGTGATAATTTGATTGCAGTTCGGAGTTGAGCATGTTCTATTTTCTTTCTTTTAGCTATTTCTTTCACAGCTAAAATTAACTGGTAACACAGAATCCTAGTTCGTGAGCTCCCCCCTTCCCCCCCAATTCACAACCTTTTCAAATGATTACATGGTTTACATATTCAGAGATTCTCATAGTGTCTTAATTGCTTTTGCAGGTAATAACAAACAGGGACGTACTTGTAAAACTCCTGGCCAAGCACACTGGAAATGTGAGTATGATGCATTAGTATCTTTCTTCAAACGTTAAACCACAAAATGAGCAAAGCACAAAGAACTCATCAAATAAATTCTATCTTCTTTTAGTCAGTAGAGACCGTAGCTAATGTGATGAAAAGACCATTTTATATGGATTCGTCAAGAGCCAAGGAATTTGGGGTTATAGACAAGGTAATTTATAATGTTTCTGTAAGTTGTCTTATGTGTGGTGTTCTGTTTGGGCCTGGTGAGCTAATGTTGGTACTGGGTCCAGATTCTTTGGCGTGGTCAGGAAAAGATCATGGCTGATGTTGCCCCTCCAGAGGAATGGGACAAGGGTGCTGGCATCAAAGTCGTAGATGAATTGTAGTTTCTCTTTAGCAGATACCTAACATACGACTGTGAGTAACGTTACCCTTGATTCTTATTGCATCTCAAAAATCATCTGTGGCTTAATAGTCATACTGGTGCAGGAAACATGTTGCTACTTGCTTTGGATGATGATTGAAAATCATTTTTGCACCACAAGGACATTTCATTTGGTGTTCTCTTTATGAGAGGGTTTTCATATTTTTAGAAGAAAAGTTTCCAGCTTCTTTTGGCAAAAAATTTTCTTCATATTCAAAAGGATCAAATCTAGGCTGTACAATTATTGTCCCTGATGGATCTGTCTCAATAAGATTTGAAACCTGACTATCATCCAAATGAGGCCATTGAAGAAAATTAGTCAATCAATTATATGGGATCATTTTGTGATTTCATGAAAGATGGGGCTATTCCACAGCCTATTTGGTTGCTTCTACAGACTTTATAAATGAGGATGATGTTTGAAAGTATAAAAACATAAAGAAAAAGAATGGATCAGTAATAATTGGAACTGATCAATCTTCAACATCACTGCTTTTGCAGGAAATATGCAGCGACTTGCTATAAGCAAGTTACAGTGGACCTTTTAGCTGGAATTGATTCACAAGGACTGCGAATGTTACATTCAAATTGTACATTGATGATGGCCGGGTGGCTTTAGGTTCTACATTGATCGTCATCTGTACAATCTTTTACATATGTTACAGTCAATTTCTTGTGATTCATTTTACATGTTTCATGGTCTCATTATAACATAAAAGCAATTTCATTTTCCTTTTTAGACGAACCACCTAGTATGGGGGGCATGTTTTCTTAAATTCTTGGTCGAGGCAGAATTGAACCCGTGAGCATCCACGCTGCCGTTGTATTTTTAAAGTTGGAAGAGATGTTCTGCATTTATTGGTGGTTTAGCATTACTCTTTATAAAAAAAAAAAAAAAACCTTTACTACATTAAAAAAAAAAAAAAAAAACATGATTCAAGCAACTTGACTATTGAGAGGACGATTCTAAGCCAAAAATCTCTGGGCTCCTTCATTTACTTTCAGTGTTTCACCAAGATCTCACAATTTCGTGCTTAAACTGATGTAACCACGATCTTTTTCAACCATACGATTGAAAAAGAAAAGAAGAAGATCACCCAGTATTGTGCAGGTAGTAATTTCTGATCAACATCATGAAATTTGCTGTGGTACGTAGCCCTGCCCCGCCCAAAAAAACTTTTGTTCTCCTTTTTCATTAAACTTATCTTTAAATGATTTGACCATTAATTGTTTTTTTTTTTCCCCGATTTCTAGTGACGCTTATTCAACTTGAGTCGCTAGCCTTTCGAACAAGTTGCTCCTTCAATTTTCTACTATAATCTCTATCAAGAAGATGATCTTGACTCTTGAGAGTAAAAAAACAGTAAGAAATGATTTTCTGTTTTTCCTCTCAAAAACACTTATCAGAAATAAAAACAGAAATGCGATTTCTCTTATATTACGTATTTACTAATTTTCATCTATAAGCAAACTCAAAGAATTTAGTAAGCACCCTTAAAATATCCTTTACAATGTTCAATGATTTTTTATATTAACATTACGATACTTGCCTAGGAAAAAAAAAAAAAAAAAACAGTCCTGCAATTCTTTTGTCAATATAGTCTAACGCCCAGACCCAGAAGCCGAAGAAACAGTTTAGGGAGAGAGAGAGAGAGAGATGGGCAAATCCTCTCTCCCATTGAGACTGACCTTCCTTCTCTCCCTCTCTCTCACGGCCTCATATTCCTCCTCACTACCATTCTTTCACAAACAATCGTCACCTTCACCTTCCACGCCCAAAGCCACCCCTTCAGACTTGCTCTCTCTCCTCGGGCCCAAGCCCAAGTCATCCACCATCAACCCCCTCGTTGCCCAGGACCTCAAATCCTGCCTCAAGTTCCTCGTTCCCTTCACTCCCAAAAAAGCCAAAATGGAGTCCAGAAAGTGTTTGACGACAAGAAGAGAACTGGGTCCGATCCATATTGGTGCAAGGAGCCGGAGAGAGGAGGATGAACTCATTTGGTGGCCCCCCGAGCCGGTTCTGGAGTTGGCTCGCCTTTCTGTTGATTCCGGTGGTGACCCGGCGGCTATTCATCGCGCCCTAGATCCCACCATCATCACTGTGAGTTTGTTTGTTTTTTTTCTTTTCTTCCTGTTCTATTTATTTACGTGAATGCCCTTCTATGTACTTCTGAATGCGGTCTGCTTGGTAATATGGTTACCGTTTTATTAAGGTTTTGGCTCTGTCGCAATTGGTCAGTGTCAAATATGTCCGAACTTGTAGGAATATATGTATGTGTTTTTGGTTATGCACCTAAAGTGTCTATGCGGTATTGGAAAATGATATGTATTGCAACTATTTGCATTTCAAAAGTATTTTAAACAAATATGTCAGGTAAATGCCATGAGGCTGCAGAGATTTACGGTTCATGCTGTGTCTTGTGAACTTGTTTTCAAGACGTGTGCAATTTGGAGGATGCTGCATGGCTTTTTGTAAACTTTGTGAATGCTTAGGAAGGAATGTCTTCCTTGTGAATTGTGATGCTATCTATGATTTGGGGAGATTGATCTTGATTTTTAGAACTGTTGACCATTATAATTAGACTTTAATTGGGGAATGGAGATCTGCCATAAAAAATTTCATGGGTTACAGAGTGAATATGGGGTAGATTATATATGATACAACATTTCTTTTTTGGGGTGAAAATACGCTATGTGAGGAGATGGCTCATCTTCACTTTGTTATGGTACGATTTTATGTGATGAGATGTTGCCATGAGTTTTATGTTGCACACTCATATGAGTGCTGATGAAAGGAGTGATTGATAATATAATGCAGGGGTTGCAACTGAAATTTGTAAGTCGTAGTCTTTTTGTTCATCTTGAAAACTGCTAATCCTGAAATTTCCTTTAGAAGATTGATTAGTAAAGCATCTTTTCTTTAGAGGTAATAGGTTCCTGATGTTGAAGGATCAAAAGAAAACCGATGCGAGCTGACTAGAACACCATATGGGAGACGCTTTATAAGTGAGGTTGGTATCCAAGTAATAATGCTTTGGCTGCCTTAATACATCCCATTCAATTTTTTGTCATAACCTTTTCTAAAAGTACTGTAACATTTCATTATCAAATGGCAGGAGTTGAATTATTATCTTAAATTTTTATTTGAACTTATTGTCGCCCGGGGTTCCACTATTGGGTTGAACATATCCCTGAATCGCTATGATTTCTTTCACGGCCACCTTTTTCTTGCTGTAGATACTGGAAGACTTGGTATATTGTAAGTTGTTATTATTCTTGTTTTGCCTCTCTAACAACGCAAGATTGCTATCCTTGATGCTCTTAATGACAATATAACTTATGTTTGATAGGTTCCATGCCAAAGAATATCCAGCATATGATAAAGAAGCGTTTCCTTACAATATGGGTTATTGTCAAATAGGTAAAATATAATGAGAACACCTTATAAATCTATATTATCTTATAGAAGAAGCTAAGTAGTAGAGTCCTTCAGTTGGTATTTTTCCTAAGCGTTTCTTCAAATGATAGACCATGTCACTAGTGAAAAGTGAATAGTGACTACTCTTTTGATTTTAAACTTTAATTTAAACGACACTGAATTCAGAAATTTCAGCAATTACAGTGTGAGGTTGTGCTAATATTGACATTATCTTTCAGGGTCTAATGTGACATATGATGATTCAATGAATTTACGAAATATTCTCTGGCTGGCCCCATTGCCTAGCAATTCATCTAAAGCTTGGGTGGCACCAGGTACCTTTCCCAACTTACCAAAGCGTAAAATGTTTGGCATGTCTGTATTGAACCAATAAAAAGCATTTTCAGTTCTTGACAGATGCAATTTACAGCTTACAGTGAAATTTTATGGTCTCTTTCATCATCGTGCATGCATTCCTCCAATTGATTATAGCGACACCAATAGGCGTGCCAAGCCCCAGCAAGCAAAACTTGTGCTAGTAAAACAATAGTCAGATGATTGTGGGAACATAAAATATATGACATCTTTTTGCTGGTCCTGGTAGTTATGTTGATTGCATAAATTTTCTTGTCTGAAATCATTGAATAGCTGACTTAATTTATTGTAGTGCAGAGGCGTATGCAATATTTTGAGTGTACAAGTAATGAGAAATTAGAGTTTCATTCCATGCATTTAGCCCCTTCAACCAATTATGACGCATCATTGTTTCTATACCTTTGTATCTTAAGTTTCTTGAAATGAATTCAGAGATCATTACTTTTGTCTTTAATTTGGCTTTGATAATACTTCCACAGGAGTCTTGGTGGTGCTGGACGCCCACCCAGAAGGAATAATATATCGAGATCTCATTCCTGAATATGTAAGCTTTGTAAGGACCATATATGAAGGTTCGGGTTCTCACTTATCTTTTCTATACTGCAAGGGTTTTGGAAATTGAGATATTTTAGTCACAGTTGTTGCTCATATGTCATTTGGAAGGATGAAATTAACACAACACTGATGGTGCTGGCCAGATGATTTCGGGGATGTTGCAGTTGATGTCAACTACTTGGATGTTGCAGTTGATGTTGCAGGAGATGCAGTGCCAGACTATCAAATTTTTATTTGCTGATGCTTTTCTCAAGGTATACATCACTTGTTTTTGTATAATGCAAAATTTCCATTGTACTCAAATAGCTTTCTCGATCTAGTACTTTTTGTTCTATAAACTACATGCTTGCTTTTTTCTCTTCTGAAAATATGTTATCAATGTTCTTTCTGGCATTGGCAGATTATATCACATCATTGGATGAGCCCCATGCAGCAGATGAGCCATAAGTAAGTCCCAATTATGTTCGCTGAAATGATTTCAAGCCACAAGATCTGTAGTCTCTCTCAACTTGGAGATGGCTTTTGCGTATTTAGATGCATGGTCGGCGGCTTGGCATGCAAACAGAGCATTCTTTGGTTCAAAATCACATATACGGAGAAGCAGCTTTGCCCTACCACTATTTGTCGTAAGCATGCTCATAAAAAGATCCTGCAAAACCACTTTTTGGGGATAAAATTTCAAGAACAGTTGGAAACGATTTAACAAGTGTGGTACCACTCTATAGTTTGTCCGAGCCTGTCATTAATACTTTGGCCTGAGATACTAAAATCTTTTCAACCGCGATGTATTTAACGGCTTGAGCTTGATTTTTAACATTGTATAAAATATTGAGGACAAAGTTTTCATTTCAACTGGATTGGAAGAAATTAATCTAGTTTATTAAATTGATATTTGTTTTTAAAGTATGTAATTTTTGCTTGCATTTTTTTTTTAAAAAAATTACATGTGATTTTTCGTACCCAACCCAATTTAGAAAAAGAAAAGATGTTCTAACATGGATCAACCCCTTCCTAAGCCTTCCCTACTAAGGTGATTATTAAACACTGAGAAATTATTAATTTTTTAAAAAAAATAGTTATAAACGTTTTACGATTAAAACAAATGCAAATAGCTAATATGGAAAATACATTATGGGCATATATGGGAAAACGGTTATTGTCCAGTCTTTTGATATTTACCCTTGTGCAGCTCATTCACGGCCCAAAGTGAAGGCCAGGCTCAAGCCCAAAAATCCTAACTTTCGGTACAAGCAATGTTTCTTAGCCAATTTAACCTGTGCCACGTGTCACTTCGGTTGTGGACCCTCCCTATCCACGCATACCCTACTTGCACGGACCCCACATTGATATTATCCCAGGATCCAGATAATTTCCTCCCTTATCCAAAAATCGACGACGGCAGTGACGCAACCGAAGCGCTCACCGAGTCACCGTAGACCCTCCCACACCGTAAAGTCAAAACCCTCCCTCCTTTTCTTCCTCTTCTTCTCTCTTTTCTCTACGCTCGCGCGTCGCCGAACTCTCTCTCAGACTAGCATCTCTGATTTCTCTCCGAGTTCTTCTTAACTTTCTATTTATCTAGAACTTTCTGTGTGCCTCTGAATACGCTCTCTCGCTCTGTGTGGGACTTTGTGGTTGAGCATTTGGAATGGCGGTGCACATGATAGAGCGAGGGGATCTGTGGAAGAGCAAGGCGGAAGCGCTCTCGCTCCGCCTCAAGGACCGCTTCCGAGTGGCGGTGGACCGGCGCCGCCGGAAACAGCCTATGCTTTTTTCCGATGACGGTTACTTCTCCACCGTCGATCGCCTGCTCCGCCGCTTTCGCGATTTCCGCAGGGATTCCTTACCCTCATCTTCCGCTTTCTATCGCAAAGGAGGTTTGATTTCTATTTGCGTTGTGTTTTGAAATTGCTTTTCTTGTTTTTGAAAGTTACAAGTTGCCTTTTTTTCACTCTGACTTATTGGCATCTGTGTTTGTGTATCTATAGAGATGTATGTGTTTTTGTTCAAAGACAGAGAGCGATATGATCAGAGTATTATATGGATGCTGCTGTTCTGTTTGTATTTTGATAATTTGTTGTGATAGGAACCCGCATGTTGGCATTTTGAAAGGACTTGATCTTGTTTTTGAAGGCGCCAAATTCGCTTTCTTCTTGGCTATTTTTGGTTTTGGGTTGAGTGGAATTAGTTTAGATAATGGGTGAAATTGATTTGTTCCATTTGTTGTAGATTAATAAAATAATTCTTTGGTAATGTGTCTGCAGTAAAACTAGGTAGCCAGAGGCTTTAGACAAGCTTTAAACACAACCATTTTCAGTTTTTCTGTTCTGGCTTTTTGCTAGATACCTTTGTTTTATATCCAGGTTTTCAGCTTGAAGGATCTGAATTTGTCCAATTGGCTTGCATTTGGTTCTGAATTTGTCCAATAGCATTTCCAATTTCAAAATAAGCACGTCTAGATTCTTACTTGTGAAATTCTATTTCCCACAGTGAGTAAAGACTTCAATGCTGAAGAAGAGTCCGCCATTGTTCGCATGCTTCAAGCCGTGGCTGTTCCTGTTCTTGGAAATGTTTGTCATGTGTTTATGAACGGCTTAAATCGTGTTCAGGTGTGTGAATTTGGGTGGCATTCCATGTTTCATGTTGCCCCTTTACCCATTTTTACTTACTCGATTGGAACTTTTTTGTGTGCAAGAATTGATTTGAGTTGTTATCTGTTGTTGTAGGTTTATGGTTTAGAAAAATTGCATGACGCATTGCTGCGTAGACCCAAGGAGAAGCCTCTAATTACGGTATAAACCATTCATCTAATTTTTATGGATCTAAATTAGAATTTTGTTTGCATAGTTTAGCTTGGACACTTTTTGCAATATTTCTTAGTGTCAACTTCCAATTTTCATCTTAATTTTGCTGCATTTTTATCCTTGGATTATAGTTTATGATGTTAAGGGAATTTTATATTTTTTCAGGTCAGCAATCATGTTGCTTCTGTGGATGATCCATTTGTTATTGCTGCACTGCTTCCTCCACGTATTCTTTATGATGCTCAGAACTTGAGATGGACGCTTTGTGCATCAGATCGTTGTTTCACCAATCCTGTGTTTTCTGCATTTTTTCGATCTGTCAAAGTATTGCCAGTTGCTCGTGGTGATGGTATTTATCAGAAGGTATACCCTTAAGCATGTCATTAGTTTGTCAAGATGTTGCTCACTTTTTGAGTGTTGTTAGAAAAACTTTGTGGATGACTTGTACAATTTTTTTTTTTTTAATAAGTAAAAGACTAATCTCATTAAAAGAATAAGGCGCTCCTAAATACACAGGAAGTATACAGAAAGAACACCTAACTAGGAAGAGCAAAACGAACAAAAAAATCATTATAGCTAAGCGACAGAGCAGAAACAAATGCCACCGTCCAAAGATACAAAGTATTATAAAATAAAGATAAAATTTTCTTCAAGGACCTTTCCTTGTCCCCAAAGTTCCTATCATTCATTTCTCTCCAATCACAATTTTATTTGAAGCAAGGAATATTGTCAAGGCTGTTTTGCTTAGAATATTTTGTTTTTTTTTTTTTCTCTTTCCTTCCCTTGCATTGATAAGAAGGGCCGCAAGTTTATAGGATAATAGCCAAAAGGACTTAACTATTTCCTGCTCCACATGTCCGTATGTGTACATCTAACTATTTAAATTATGTATTCTCACTATTTATTTTTCTGTTTTGAATATGGTGTCTGAGCCTAGCTACTTCTTGACACTCTGGAACCATTAACTTGGATGCCACAGATGTTTTACTTGTTTCTGGATTGAAGTGTGGAATTACATTTAAAACCATTTCTACTTGAATGACTCCAGTGCAGGATGGAATGTGTAAGCAGATGCATAGCAGTCCGTATGTATGTATGCATGTGTGTATTTATATGGTATCTAATTGCTATATATTTATGCCAATTGTAATGTTCTTATACTCTAGTTATAATTTGGTTTTTGTTTGTGATGTTAAACTACTTGTCAACTATCCACATGTTCTCATCTTGCTTCTTAACTGCTTCAGGGCATGGATATGGCTATTGCAAAATTGAATCGTGGTGGATGGGTTCACATCTTCCCTGAAGGTAGTCGCTCTCGGGATGGGGGAAAAACCATGGGGTCTTCCAAGAGAGGTGTTGGAAGGTAGGGGTCTGACGGATAATTCTTTTGGATTTTGTTTTTCACACAGAGAGAGAGAGAGAGAGGGGATGCTTTTCATGTAGCTCTTGACAGTTAGAAAGTTTGATTTGCCGATTTCTTCTCTATGAATGAGTATTTACTGTTGTACACGGACATGAACAGGTTGGTCCTGGATGCAGACACTATGCCCATGGTTATTCCATTTGTACATACTGGGATGCAGGAGATCATGCCTGTCGGAGCCAAAATCCCAAGGATTGGAAAGACGGTAAGTTATCTAACCAGTCATGTTCTTATTAATGGAAGTTTCTAGCACCTGAACTGAACAAAGCGGACCACTTAGAGTAGTTTGATACCATCATTATTCCCCTCAATCTCCAGTTATTCTGCGTTATAATGATGGCTCCAGTGTTATTAATAAAATTTTGCTGAATTCCAACCACTATTGTAGCTTATCATTTCATATACACGAAATATGTAGGTGACTATACTTATTGGGGACCCTATCCATTTTGAAGATTTGCTCAATGTGGGAGAAGCGCAGCACGAATCAAGAGGAAAATTATACGATTCTGTAGCTTCAAGAATTGGTCATCGATTACATCAAATGAAGATTCAAGTTGACAGGCTAGCACTTGAACAAGCAATGCAATTACAAAATCATCCTGGACGAAGCGCAGAACAAACAGTTAGGATCTTGCAGCAGCTTGACTGGGAATCCTTTGGGATGGGAAGCTATTTATCTACTGAAGATGATTCTTCAGTGAGGCAAGAATCAGAGATCCCACCAAGGCTAGATGCTACGTATTCTGAGGAGCAAGAAACACAGATAGAACCAAAGCTAAATTATACCTATCTCAAAGTGGGTTTGTCCTATGGAGATGGGATTGTGTCAAGGATGCGTGGTTATATGGATCCGACCGAGCTAATGGGTTTTGCTGCCAGAGGCTTATTTTTGAATCTAAGACCAAAGGAATTTTCTGCAAGTTGCAGAGATGTTGGCCCGTTGAAGGCATGGAAACAATTTTTGGAAGACAATGTATTCCGGCAGTGGAACTACTGCTAACAAATCATGCCGTCAAGGCTGTTGTATTTCCTAATTTTGTGTAAATACTAGTTTATTCAGGTTTTGGTTAGGCAAGAGTAATTTGATGCATTGCCAGTTGCCCTGCTTACTGTTTCTTTGTATTTAAAACTATTGCCAAGTCTTCGTGCTGCTATTTTGGACTGCCCCAGGTGCTCTATACCGTGAATCAAGGCAGTTGGTACGTTGTTATGCCGGATCCGAGATGGCAAGAGTAGCGTTATTCTTCGTATCTATTTATGATAAGTAATTTTTTATACTATTTAATACAATTAAAAAAAAAAAATCAACTTCACATACTTACGTCCAATATGTGTAATATGAATGTATCAAAGGAGTATAAAGAATAGTACATCGAGTGCGAAGAGTAACAAAAACACGTGAATGTTCAATTTGTTTATTAACTTGACAAAATTCAGCCCATTTTATAGATAACGATCATTTGAAAAATTTTGCTACTGAATTTTTTGGAATTTCAAACAGTCTTGGATCAAGATTCTCCCCCAATAGTTTAAATCATGACCATTCATTAAAAACTGAATGGTCAGGATTGTGTCATCTAATTTAAAAAAAGAAAAAAAAGAAAAAAAAAGTAACGACTATTTATGTAAGAGAAGTCACGCGCTCCTAAACTCTCAAGTATGCACTTTCGGCATCGAAAGTTGAATTAAATTTCAAAATTTAATAGTGATTATGTTAATGATGATTTTCAATACAGCAATTTCGTGTAAATAGGATTGTGTCCTCTCAGTCTCATCAAAGCAATTTCGGCTCACGCAAATCAAAAACACCTTTACAGATCGACCACCACGTGGGAGCGTAAGCATAATATCTACTGCTACACATTTGAGGGCCTCCACGGATCTCATCCGTCTGTGTTTGTAGACCCCAGCAAATTTGGACGGTCCCGATCAACTCATGATCCTCTTCCCCCACAACACTCGAAACTGTGATTTCCTTTGAAAATCTCCCACAACTGCAATTTCCTCGCAAAAAAATCAAATCCCACAGAGACTCAGAGAGGGAGAGAGAAATGACGGACGTTGAAGAAGTAGAGCTGAGTAAGAAGCAGAAGAAAGAGATAGCGAATTGGTTCCTTCTCAACTCTCCTGCCGGTGAAATCCAATACGTTGCCAACGGTAATGCTCCTCTCTCTCTCTCTCTCTCTCTCTGAAAATTCTTTTTCTTTCTTTTCTTTTTTTTTTTAAAAAAAAATTGAAAATTCGCATTAGCCTTCTTCTTCTGAATTCTACACTGGCTCTTCTACAATTTCAGATTCGCATTTGCTCTTTTTCGCTTTCTCTGTTTTTTTTTTTTTTTTTTGAGATCGATTAATTTGTTCACATTCTGATTCTTATTTTATTTTTGCAGATGTGAAAGCGATATTGAACGACGACGAATTGTACAATGAAGCGGCTTCGGAGTCATTTCCATTGTACAACAAATCCCACATGATTTGCCTCGAAATGCCCGGCAGAATTGGCGATGTAAGTCTCTGAATCCTTATGAAAACTTGTTTTTTTTCTTCAGTCTTAGGGTTTCTTTTTTATCATTTATGCTCAATGAGTTTACTAATGTTGAATAAGATAGTGTCAAGGTTTGTCTGTTGGCTTTGATGGGTATTAGTTATTTCTTTTCAGTTGACATAGAAATGCTTGTGATCATATAGATTTTACCATAAAAGAGTTACAACATGATGTTGTTGCCGAATTTTTAAGCATCGAAAATCATACGTCCTCCCTGTACAAATTTGCACGCAATTGGTGGGTCTCCCAAGTTACAATTGGCACTACCACAAATGACAACGTCAATTTGTAACTTAATCATAGTAAAATGTAGTATCCGTAGTATTACCCCAATTGGAAAATTAGGATTTAAGGTTTGGCATCACATTTTTTAAAAATGTGTTTATAATAAATAACAAATGAGATTAACTACTTGAAGATTCATATGCCACTTGATTGTATCAAATCATGCTCTAAAGTTTGCTGTTTCTGAGTTAGGTTACGATTTTCAAACCTGATTTTATTATATTTAACTCACTGCTTTGGATGCAGGTGCTGGTTACATCGTTTGGCGAGCTTAATGAGAATGAGTTTCTTGATCCAAGGACTGCCCAAGTTGCTAAAGTTGACCACATTAAACAAGTAATTTATGTCTTTTTTCTTGTATTATTTTTCTCTTGAGAGATTTTAGGATTTCTACCAAAACCCAGAAGCAATATTCAAGTGTTTTTTTTTTCATTGCTTGGGGCAATGCTTAAACCTCGAGGCATAGGTTTATCTTACTTATCACATATGTTAAGTACTTTTATGTGAATGATGACATTATAAAGAAATAATGAAAAGCTTGTTATTGCAAATGAGAATTAGATGTATGGAACATCTATGGATTTCTTGGTTCTTACAATTAATGTTTCAAATAAGATTAAGAGGGTAGCAAATAGTTTAATGTAAATCTTTTTTAGTATCTTTTTCTAGGAATTGCATTATGAAATAGCTATGGATTATGGACAAATATTCAATTCTTTGTGTCTCCGAATGAAGTACTTAAGCAAAAACATTATGTTTATTATGTCATATACTCATGTTTTTGATTTATTGGTGTGTACTTTGTTGAATCATGTCATATGCATTTTTTTTCGTTAAATTTCTCCCTCTCCCACCCTATCTTCCTTCCCTTTAGTCAAGTTTTCTTATGCCATCTATTATCTTAAATAACATGGTGAACTGGTTCAGGTTTGTACAAAGGCGAGACCTGCTCTGGATGAGGAACTTCCATCCTCATATATAGAGGAATTTCGGTATGCTTCATAATTCTCATGGGTAGAATTGGCTTTTTATTTGAATCTATGATCTGTCAGATTTCCCTTTAAACTGAAATAAGTATCTGGCTTTCAAATTTCAAAAGATTTGACAGCAAATCAGTGGTTTTGCTGCTCTAACCCATGTTAGACATCTATAATATAGTTATATTGCGAATATGTTCATTTTTTATCGAGTGTTTTTACCTGTCTTGGGCACCAAATTAGCTCCTTTCACTGTTACCCCCAAGGGACTTACATTCGTCCATTATTTACTTACGGAGTATTTTTACCCACACTGTATCTAAACAAAAATATTACTCTGAAGTTTTTTCACAGTCCAGGAATTATGATTCATCAAACTCATGTTTGCTGTGCCTCATGGTATTGAGAGTGTGGGTTTTACTTTTGTGGAGCGGGTGTTATGCTATTAATTTGAAACCTCTTCAGATTTACTGTGATATATGCTCTTTCATATGATTATTCAACGACAAAAATCTGTAGTTTATGGCAGCACAGAACACGGAACACACACAGACATAGAAAGAGACTGCTGCTAATGTTGCCATTTTCTTTTTCTTGACAGATGTGTTGTGGATGCTGAAATACTGAAGTATGTTGGTGAAGCTTATCCAAAAGGTGTCTGCTCAGTTTACTGTACAAATGGAAAAGATGTGGAGGGCCCAGGTTTTGATTTTGAGCTTGTTGTGGTGATCTCCGCTGCTAGACTTAGTCCACAGAATTTCTGGTGCGTGAAATTAGTCAAATGACAATTTAAACTGCTCTTTCTTTGGCATCATGGTTCAGAGAGGACATAATCACATTACTAATAATAATAAAAAAAGGATGGGACATAATCACATTATACCAACTCATGGTTGTCTGTCTGTTTGTATCCTGCCATGTACCTAGTCTTTTAGAAATAAGGAACTTCTACATATAAGATTTTTCAGTTTTTCATATTTTATGGCCCAATGTGTAGCAATGGAAGTTGGCGCTCAGTATGGAACATTGAGTTCAAGGATGATGAACAAATACTGGAACTAAGAGGCAAATTGCAGGTATTCCTTATCAGCTGCGTATGACTAATTTCTAATCTCATTTGTGTTTCTAGGCAATCCACACTGCATTAATTTTTCTTGAGGTCATATACACCTACAATAAGTAAAAGTATCCTTGTATTTTTTTCTGCTTTCAGGTTGGTGCCCATTATTTTGAAGAGGGAAACGTGCAGTTGGATGCAAAACATGAATGCAGAGATTCGACAGTATTTCAGGTTATTACAAAATTACATGTCTATCAACAATTGATTTTTTATATCATCATTGTTATTGTTCCTGTTATTTCTGTGAAAGCTTGCTTTGGCATGATTCATAAGTGCCCTTCCTCCTTAATCTGAAGACACACATAGTATACTTTGGGATGTTGATGTTTAGAACATGGTGATTTTGCTGTACTATTTGTTTATAACTTGGCTAGGTGAGTTATCTAGTCTGGTTCTATGCCCTGGTTAATCTTTAAAACCATGCTGGCCAAAAGATTACAAATATTGTTTGATAAGTTTCCTGTGACTTCTTTTTAACTTATTTTCCACTTCCCATTGGCTTACTCGCATAATTTTGTTGGAAAAATAATGCTTTCCTTTCTTTTTTATTTTTTCTCATGAAATACTTTTTAAGCATTCCAGTAATGTTCATTAAAAACAAATAATTAAGTGACGCTATATTGCTATGCCTGTTCTGGTCATTTAATTTTATCCCCCTTTTACCATCTGATTTGTATGTTCATATTTGTTTCAGTCTCCTGATGACTCTGCAATTACCATAGCTAGCATTATTCGCCACCATGAGACAGAGTACTTGGCATCTCTTGAGGTACTCAATATGCCTTCTTTTAGTTAAATGATTTTCATTTTTCAAAAGTCTTTACTGACAGTTAGACATTGACAGGCATCCTATTCGAACTTGCCAGATACCACTTTCAAGGTACTCCTTTCTCCCCTCAAATCTAGAGTAGGATAGTTTCTTCTTTCTTAGCAGCACTTATTAGCACATAGGCCTGCGTTACTTGTCCAACATATAGGTATTAAATCATTTCATGTGGGATGGCGTTGCTTAATTGGTAATCAACTCCACAAGAACTAACCACTTTAATCATCCAACCAGTGACAGCTCTCCTTTAGACCCACTACCTTTTTGTTGTGCATTTTGTCCTCTATCTGGCTCTTGGAAAATTGATAAGAAAAGGAAATTGTTCGATAATAAAATGATGCTTTAAAGATTTTCCTTGTGTTAATTAATAACAGATCTCTAAATTTCTTTTAGTTTTACCAACAAATTGGATGGTTACAACTGCCTGAGCTGGCCATCAATCTGATAGGTCAATCAGAATCTGAGGCACAGCTATGGCTGGAAAGATATTTGTCAACACTTGCCAATAACCTGATTGTATCTAAAACTGAATGGGTCTTTTTTCATTCAATAATCATATAAAGCTTCAGTTTCTTAATTTTGGGAAGTTGTTGCAAGTTAAAAACAATGCATCTAAGCAGCCAAAGACGCAATACATAATGCTTGTGTGTCTATCATACTAATTCACATTTTGCCAATAACCTTCCCCTTGTCCCGTTATCTCCCGCCCACCAACAAAAGATAAAAATCCCAAAACAAAAAGGTATTATTAGTAACTTCCAGACTCAAGCTCTATTACTTATTCAATTTCTGTAGAATATTATTCTTTAGTAGGTTTTGTTGCAGGTTAATGAATCCTTTCTTGTTTTCTTTAGCCATCTTTCTAGATTCATTATATTCCTAAAGCCCTCTTAATACATGTGATTGCTATGCAGGATCTTCGGAGGAAGCTCCCAGTAACCCGAACCCTATTCCCATGGCATAATACTTTGCAATTTAGCCTGACAAGAGACATTAGCAAAGAACTTGGCATTGAAAAGTGAATTGACGAAAACAAAATGAGAAATGCTATTTCTCCATCTCTTGTCCATCTTCACCTATTTTTTAAAAAAACCAACCATGAGATATGTAGGTCATACATATTTAATGGTTGATTTGAAAAAAAGATGGATTGGACATGGACAAGAGATGGAGAGGTATTATGACCGGTGTTTGCTGCAAGTGTACAAGCGACATAGTGACGAGTTCCTACCCGTATATACCCATTTGTATTTTAAGTATATGAATCCATTTTAGAGCCCGTCTCTTACTTTTTTCTTTCAGTCTTTTCTTTTTTCTCTTTTTATTTTGCCGCGGGAATCGTCCTCTGCCATTAGAGTTTCTATCCTCAGTTTTGTGGCATTGTACTGTACTGTACTTTACTGTTTATTCCAAGATGTGTATAGCTTAGTGGTTGATTTTCAATTTTTAATGTTGGTGGGGAAGGTTGACAGGTTTGTGATTATGAATAGTGTGGAAAGTAACTCAAGTTTTTGCAATTATTTTTTTCTAAATCTTGAATAAAAGTTTAAAGAGGCGCTAAGAATCATTCTAAACCTAGAAGAGGTAGTCATTCCTCTTTGTGTTATGGGTTCAGGTCGTGTCGAAATATGAGTTTAATATTATATAGGTCAATTCTAATTTGATTTATTTAATTAAATAGATTAAATTTCTTAACTCTAACTCAATAATTTTATGTTGAGTTTGCGAGTTGTGATAACAATTGTCAGCTTTTAATGTCACGTGTTGGGTTAGGATTATATTGAGGCATGAGTATAAAATTATATAGCTTAATCATAATCAAACACATTTAATTAAATGAGTTAGACTTTTTAATTTTAATTCGTTAATTTTATGTTAAGTTTACAAATTTTGTCAAAGATCATTGGCACTATTCACACCTTCTTGTTAGTAAGAGTTTAACGATATCACGTCTTTAAATATGTTCCAGTCTAGTTTAATCATCTACAAGTAAGCTAAGAAATAAAAAATTACCACCATGAAAAACATCATGGCTTCCGAAATGTTCTGTAAACAAATTGCATGTTATACTGTCTGCTGATTCAGAAAATAAAACAAAACAAGAAACCAAAAAAGGAAAAATTCCGTTGCCGGGAATCGAACCCGGGTCTCCTGGGTGAAAGCCAGATATCCTAACCGCTGGACGACAACGGATGGTTCTGTTGATTGGCGTTTCAAGTATTAACTAATCACATTACCGCTCGAGGAGCACAGTGGATAGAAAATACGCATAGAAAGACGAGTGAGAGATCAAAGCTGCGTGTTGCTTTGGTTAGATTCCATTTAGGATCCCCAATTCATTTTTCTGACAAATAAATAAGATAGAGCGGTATCTCATCCTTGAGAAAAGAAAAGATACAAAGATCCTAATTGTAAGTGAAAAGATGGAATAGTAATTCTTTGTCCATTGTTTAATGTTCTTAGCAACAAAAGAGATATACTTATTTTGGTACATAGTGAGAATGTGGCGGTAATTTTTGTTGTTCCAATGATTATAAACTATGACTTTACGAACAATTTATGATAGACTCAGCCACAAAAATGTGCAAGTGTGCAACCTTCCACATATAAGAATATGAAAATTGGTTATTGATAGCCTTGTGAATAAATTTTGTATGTCTTTAAAGAGAGACAATGTGATCTTTGATTGCCAAAATACTGTGTGATGCCTGCTCTATCATGGATTAACAAAAATGTGCAAAAAGTTATCTTTGCCTCGGTCATTTCATGAGTCTTTTTTTTTTTCATTTATGGGATTGTGAATCATTTTGGTAGCATCATTAATTCAGAATTTAACTTAAAAGTTATGTTTCGATTTTGGTGTTTTTGGGATGTCCCTCCTAAAAACCAACCAATGGTAGGTTTGTCTTTGTGCGAAGCGGACGTCTATCGTCCACAGTGAGGGCATGCGGAATAAAAAAAGAAAAAAAGAAAAATTTGGCATACCCTCACAAAGACGTGCTACGCGTCCGCTTAAGCGGACACGTAGCACGACTTTTGTGCGGATCCTATTTTAATGAGAACTTGATGAGTCGATCTACTTAAATGTCTTGCTATTATTGCTATGTTGAGAATTATTCCTCATATTGCTTGTGTAAAACAAAGTGGATTTGTTTATGGCTTTTGTTAAATCTTTTTTTATAGTCTGATTGATAATTTGATATAGTCAATAATTTTTTACATGTTTCAAAATTCAGTTAACTAACATGTTATCTGATTGATTACGATAAATTGAATATGATTTTGCAAGTTTTTCTTCTGTAGTCTGTCGATGTAATATGAATGTGAAAGAAATTCTAGAATCAATTTTCTTTTTATAATGCTTCTGCTTATTTACACTCGGTGGTTTTTTTTTTTTTGTTGGAAATAGATTTACACTTGAATGTTATTTGGTACTATTTGTGGTAGAGCCTGTCCAAGGCGTTGCTGTAATTAATCTGAAAAGAAAAATAAAATAAAATTAAGTACTGATAATACCAAAATAGCCAAATAAATAGGAGTAATAAAGCAAAAAAGAAAAGAAAAGAAACCCTCGGTCCTGAAACATAAAAAAGTTTAGAGGGCATGTATGCAAAAACCTCAACTTCTTCTTGTACCTATAAACCTCCCTACTCCGCCACTGTCCTCGAAGAACCACAGTGATCAAGCTGTGCCAGTGCCCTAGCATTGTTCCATCCAAAGGTCTGTTTTTTCTTCATCTGTTTAAATTACGCACTAAGCTCTGTATGTTAACTCCAAAAAAAATACCGCAAGAGAAGAAGATTTCATGTCTCTTACTTTCTAAAATCTTCAAAATAGATTCAAAACTTCTGTGTCTTTTCTTTTCCTACATTTTCTTGGCAACCAAACGGGTTAATTCTATTCGTTATTTATTTATGTTTCTCTTTGCGTTGCTTCTTATGATGATATATTTGCAGGTCTATTATCATTGCTGGGTTTGCCTTAATCGGAAAAATGGTATGTAGCTCAGTGTACTGATTATTAGGGTTAGAGTTTCGTGCTTTTGGCTGTTTCTTCTCTGTTGCTTCGAGAATGAAGACCCTGGTTTTGAATTTTGTTACTGATTTCATTTGGTTTTTTCCGCAGCTTCCTCTTTCATTGCTTAAGACCGCACAAGGACATCCTATGGTGAGAGCTGTGTCTCCGTGGATTTGATTTATGTTTCACTTTCACATTCTAGCTTAGAAAAACGTAGGAAGAGGAAAGAAAATTAATTTTTTAAGGGTTAATTCCAGCTGTGTTTTGGGTCGAGTCTGAATTATCAGCCTCTGGTTTAGAAAGTTGCACTTTATCCTCCTAAGATCACCTCCTTTAATATTTTCTCGGTTTAATATTCGCATGTATAGATCACATACCTAAAAAAGAAAGCCTAAAAAATGCTATAGCAATCTTTTTATGTAAGCAATACATTAAAATCTTGAACTAAAACCAAATACAATTAGACCTCATGTGGGTGAAGTTCAACTTCTTAAATCATGGCTTGGCAATTCAAACTTGACCCATGCCACAGGTAGGTAAAGTATAATTTCTGCAAAACTAAAAAAGACAATAAAGAAAGTGAATAATTAACTCAAGTGAGAAGTACTTAATACATGAAATTTGAAACTTAGGTGTCGTTTTGTTAAACTTTCGAAGAATTTTTCTTGCTTATGAAAACAAACATTACATTGCATTGATTATTGTTTTAAATAGCATAAAATGGTCTTCCAGAATGCTAACTTGGTATCTTGGCTTCTATTTCCTATTGTAAGAAGCCAGTTAAATAATTAAGTTGTAAATGTCATCCAAATTCATATGCAAATGATATTTATTTTGAATTATTATTTTTATGGTTGGTAGTTAGTGGAGCTGAAAAACGGGGAGACTTACAATGGGCATTTGGTGAACTGTGATACATGGATGAACATCCATCTTCGAGAAGTCATATGTACCTCAAAAGTGATTATTTTTCAAACATTTCTGCATCAATTTCTTTGTTTTTTTAAAGTTTTATCTTTTGCCATAAATTAAAGTTTACTATTTTTGTGATTGATCATCAAACTATGATGATGTAGGATGGAGATAGGTTTTGGAGAATGCCAGAATGTTACATTCGTGGGAATACAATTAAGTATCTTCGAGTCCCAGATGAGGTAATTTTTTTTCTTTCTCTTATTTTTTATTTTTATAAATTCGTTTTTAACCTTCTAGGGGCGCCTTACGCTTAATGAGATTAGTCTTTTACTTAAAAAAAAAATCGTTTTTAACCTCGATATAATATTCCTCCCCCCCCCCCCACCCACCCCCTTTCTCTCTGAATGATGTTGCTTAGCCAAATCAGACATTGATGTGCTCCATAAGGCATTTTCTTCCAAGCTTGTACTTGCTGTTGTAGAGGCACATTGTGTCTCTTACTCTTGATCAAGCTTTAGATGATATGCCTTATGTAGAAGTGCGTCATTATGACGATAACATAGAGTTTGGTTGTTCCTGACCAGAGTTCTTACCTTCTTGTCATTTTGGTTTCTTCTTCTTTTTTTTTTTTGGGATTCCATTTAACTTTTCTTTTAGTCTATACTATTTAATGGAGAAGGTTCGTTGCATTGACAGGGGAATTTTTTATGACATTCTGGGTATCTCTTTTAGTGTACTAGGGAATACTCCAAGTTTGTTCTGATACTTTAAATCTTATTTTTTGTGCTGATACTTTAAAAAGTAAAAACAAACTGCTCTGATCAAGTATATTGTTTTTTTGTTGCAACTTTTTCAAGACCTAACGAACTCCTATGGTAATGTTTGCTTTTTTCTTTAGGTGATTGACAAAGTTCAGGAGGAGACAAAGAGCCGCACAGGTATATTTTTGTGGCTACGTGGTGTTCATTACAGTTGAAAGGGACTTGTCTCTGTCTTGGTTTTTGTTCAGTTTGATTTATTAGTTTGGTGGACTAGCATTATTAAAAAAAAAAAAGAGTAAATCAGAATAAAACTTTGCAACAAGATTCACTTTTGTGAGAGTTTTAAATTATTGTAAAATTTTGATCTGCATAATATAGCTCAGCCAAATATCCAGAAGTTATATGCTCAATTCTGTTCTAACAGCTTCAGTGCTAACTCTGATATTTTATTTTCTTAGTAGAGTTTGTTTTGATGTTCTAAGTTTCACATACAACTAGCTTATTGTACAGGGATTGACCAGAACTGGCTATCATAAGCATTCTGGTTTTGCTAGAACTACCTGAGTTTTCACTTACACTGAAGCTGGAAAAGATTGAAAAAAATGAACACCCTTGCTTTTAAATGTGAGAGCTTCAGAAAGTTGTATGCATTTATATATCACTAGCCTTTTAACTATCAACTTGTTCAGATAGAAAGCCACCTGGTGTGGGGCGTGGAAGGGGAAGAGGTAGAGAGGAAGGTGCTGGGGGGAGGCAAGTGAAAAGCGGCATTGGGCGCGGTGTAGATGATGCAGGTGGCAGAGGCATGGGAGGAGGCCGGGGTAGAGGAGGGTCTCTAGGTAGAACTGGTGGCAACAAAGGTACAATCTACAACTGTTGATGTAAATTTAAGGGAGGTGTTGCAATCCTTTTAGAATGACTAGGATTTCTTTTGTGGGACAGGTGGAGGACGAGGACGTGGTTGACACTATTTTAAGGGGCTGGAATTGGAAAGATGCTGCTCGTAAACGCTCTTTGTTCCTTTTGTAAGTGAAGATGCGTGTAAAGCAGGAGGGAAGAAAAGATTTTTCCTTTGTTGAACAAGTGTTTGAGATATGTGAAGACTGCTTCCAAGGAACAGATGTAGAATACAGCCTTTAACTTAATTTCTCTTTTCATCAAAAACATCATTCAGAGAAGCAAAAGATACATCTTTCTTCAAGTTTTATTTAGCGTGAAGGCCTGCATATATATTCATCTCCTTCCTCCAACAATTTGTATCAAATTACTTACATTACCTTTGGGTTTTTTATCAAAAAAAAAAATTGTATCAACTTACTGATCTGGTGGATATTTGATCAATGTGTGGTGCTTCAATTTATCATTTATGATCATGTCGACTGAAATTTTTGCATATTCGCACAAATTGATTGATTTGTAAAAACAAATTTTTTTTTGAATGGACGTGTGTATGCAGAAATTATGTTATGTAACTGATATGTAACATTTCTCTCATATAAAAACATGTAATATTGTTCTTTTTGAGGTCCTATATTTCTGTAACAGATGTATGTAATATTCCTCATATGTGCATCGAAAGTAGACCTAACTGTTTTGTAAAAGGCTTACAAAAAAAAAAAAAACTGTTTTGTAAACTAACTGTTTTGACAATTCTAAACAAGTAATTATCTAACAATAAAATTATTACCCAAGAATTAAGAAAATAATTAATTTTGTTGTATTTGAATTAAAATTTGACTTACCAATTTAATTAGTTAATGATCATGAATTGCCAAAAGAATATTTTAAAATTTATAAGAAAATTGTAAAAGGAAAATTATACTAAAATCTGTAGAATGCAGCATCTTTCATTTTTATATGTTAATTTAATTAGTATCATTATTGCACTTTGAAGAAGACAAAAACCTCGGAGACTTATCCATAATCACTGGTTTGTTTGACCACACTCGGATTATGTGTTTAGACCATCTTCTTAGCTAAAACAGAGGCACTGAGTTCCTCTTGGCTGTTGAACTCGCAGAAAACTCAAATCAAATGGCGGAAATCAAAGCCGACAAGACTACTCACCAGCACCTGCTGACCGTGCCGGGGCCCGATAGCGCGGACCAAAAGCCCCCGAAACCAAAGCGCGTTGCTTCCCTGGACATCTTCCGAGGCCTCACTGTTGCGGTACATCATAAAAGCCATATTTTTTAAACCTTTCTAAAATATTTTTGTGAATTGAATAAGTGAGTGAAGGAGCAGAAATCCCGTTATTTCTGGCTCCAATTTCTTGTCCACCGTTTCTCATGGGTTGCTATTTTTTTTTTTTTTTCCCTTCTATAATTTTGAGTACTGCACGTACTTGTATTGGATATTTAATATTCAGCATTTATGTTTTCTCATTTTTTATTTTTTATTTTTTTATTATCTAGCGTGTGTAGGTGTTTCTTTTTTCTTTTTCTTTTTCTTTTTTTCTCTCTTTTCCATTTTTTGAATACATTCTTACAAATATCTAGTGTTGAATTGTGCCACGTGGAATGTGATGCTGGCGTGCCGTTATTTTTATGGTAATAAACGTAGGTCAGGTTTCTTAAGTTCAGTTCGTCAGTTAAACGTGAATTCTTATATTTAATTTATTATTATTTTTTTTTTTTATCAATTACATTTTAAATTTTTGTTTATCTTGGACCATTCATAAAGTCTAGTAAAAATTTGATTAAACTATATGTTAGAGTTGTGATATCTATTTTGGTTTAAGCTTGCATGTCATGTACATTTGCAGTTGATGATTTTGGTGGATGATGCCGGAGGAGAGTGGCCTATGATTGGGCACGCACCATGGAATGGTTGCAATCTTGCTGACTTTGTGATGCCATTCTTTCTGTTCATTGTGGGGATGGCCATTGCGCTTGCTCTCAAGGTTGGTTTCTCTACTGTTCCCATCCAACTTTAGAAGAAATCTTGCAGGGAATAATCATTAGGATGCATTCATTTCTTGATGTTTTCTCGTGTAGAGAATACCAAAACGATTTGTGGCCATCAGAAAGGTGATTCTTAGGACTTTGAAGCTTCTCTTTTGGGGTCTCCTATTGCAAGGTGAGTTTTTGTTTCATTTTCATTTACACTCAGTTTACATTTTTTTTTTTTTTTTTTTTTCACATTGCAATAACATTTTTTTACAAGGATATTTGATCAACAAAAATGATTGGCTGGTTTGAGGGAAATGTTTTTTCAGCAACTTTTTGCTTTTCCTATTTAGAATTTAGTTGAAACATAATAACATTATAATAGTAAACATTTTTATGTACAATTGATCGCCAAATTTTCTGATAGAAAACTTCTAAAAAGGCAGACAAAGCGGGCTTACTGACCCACATGGATGTGAGAAGCATGAGCTTTGTGGGAAGCAACAAACATGAGGAATGTAAAGATAAGAAGGAAGAAGTGCATGTAAAGATATAGTCTTATTAAGATTAATATATATATTATTAAGAGTCTTATATATATAGTATAAAAAAAAATATAAAAAATATAAAATATATATATATATTATATATATATATATATTATTAAGAGTCTTATTAGGTTAGAGTTATATATTATCTAAACGCCAGAAGGGATGGCTCAAATGGTAAGAGCTTTGGTCTTGGTGGTATCCTCATTAAGTTTAAAGTTCGCATTTTTGGATGAAAACAATTTTTTGATCCCATGCCTGCCAGCGAAGCCAGAATGTTACCCAATCCATGTAGAGAAGGTGTTTTACACATGTTCAGGGTTTAACCAACATAGGTAGGTACATGAAGTGACCCTGCCTTGGAGGGATTTCTCATCATAATTTTTTTTTTTAAAGAGTTATATATTATTAGGAGTCTCAAGGATAAACATGTTTTCTTTTAGAATTGTATTTTGATTCCAATTTTTCTTGTAAGCCTATATAAGGCACCATACGTTCATTTTTTTTACTGGCATTTTTTTTTTTTTTTGATAAGTAATGCATATCATTAATGAGCGCATAGGGGCTCAAGGTAACCCCTTTTAAGTATTAAAAGAAGCTCAAAATTAGAAAAGTTAGAAAAATGGAAAATATTATATGCTCATGTCCATATATAAAGCGAATTGACCAAGATATTCTTGAGCTCTTCCATCGACCTCTTATGGTTTTCAAAACACATTAAGCACAAAGGGAACATCCTCCAAGCGGCTAAAACTGAACAGCTATTTGATTGCCCTCACCAACAATTTGACAACTCAATCACCCATTTAGGCTTGACCCATTCTACACATGAAAGGCGAAAAATTACACTCCATAATGCTCTAGCCACTTGAGATCAAAAGTATAATTTTCTCAAAAGCTTAGGTTTCCTCGAAATATCCTATTATGTAGGCTTAGGACGAAGTACCCTACTACCCTAAAAATTCTTAGTTACTTCTCTTTTTCTTACCCAATTTCCTACTCTTTTTGTTACCTAGTTTCCTCTTTCATTACTCATATCACACTCATCACATGTTCAGTTACATGAGCACATAACAATTGGTATCAAAGTCAACTATGTTTGAGTTCACCCTTGAGGACAAGGGCCTTTTAAAGGAGGAAGGATTGTTACGGACCCACGTGGATGTGAGAAGCATGAACTGTGTGGGAAGATGCAAACCTGAGGAATTTAAAGATAAGAAGGAAGAAGTTGCATGCACATAGGACTATTATCTGATTGTTATATGGAGTCCTATTAGGATTAGGATGGTTTAATATTAAGAGTTTTTTTCATTCCAATTCTTATTGAAAGCCTATATAAGGCACCACACTTCATTAATAAAAGGGAGACCAGAAGTATAACTTTCTCAAACGTTTGTCGTTTGATTGGGAGTCTTAGGATTCCTCAAAATATCTTTCAATGGAGACCTAGGGTCCTCGAAATACCCTATAACCCTAAAAATCCTTTAATTACTTCTCTTTTCTTAACTAGTTTCCTCTCTCATTACCCTTGTCACACCCATCACACGTTTAGTTACATGAGCATGTAACACCATATCTTACCACATAATGATTGCATGATTTGTTGGATACAAGAGTACGGATGCCATCCTTTAGTGTTCATGTGATGTCGGCAGTCATTCATTAAGCAAACAACAATATGTTTTATATATAGGTAGAAGAAGGTGGTTTTCAAATAAAACAAACAACATTTTTTTTTATCAAAATATTTTCAGAAAAGTGTGAGAAATAATTTCTGGTACATTATTTGAGAAAAGAAATTAAGCAAGGACGAGAGGCTTCAGATGTCACTTAGATGTTAACTTGGCTTCATCATTTTTGAAGGAGGTTTTTCACATGCTCCCGACAAATTAACATATGGTGTTGACATGAAAAAAATAAGGTGGTGCGGCATTCTACAGGTAATGTTGATATTTGTTACGCATCTTAGCCGTGTAGGGAATGAATTTAAGATTTAATTCTTTTCACCCTTTCTAGAGAATCGCCCTTGCATATTTGGTAGTGTCGCTGGTGGAGATCTTTTCAAGAAATGTACAAGCCAAGGATCTAGCATCGAGCTGGTTTTCCGTATTCAAGTTGTACTCTTGGCATTGGTAAGTCGCAAAGTGTTTGCTATTGTGTATTATTGATGAAAATTTATCAGTAAAGTTATTATCAAAGACTTTCTCTGTTCTACAATTTTCAGGCTGGTGGGAGCATGCGTTCTTATTTTGTACTTGTCTCTCCTTTATGGGACATATGTCCCTGATTGGCAATTCACTGTCCAAAATAGAAATAATACTGTTGTAAGCTTCTAGTTCCTTTTATCTCATTCTTTTAAATCAGAAACTTCTCCTTAAATGATATTGCTATTATTTTTGTATATAGTTGGAGATGTCAATAACATACCTATATATTTTGTATAGTAACCGACTAATTTTAATCTTTGGGAGCAATTCGGACATGGAGGGGTTGAACATGTGAAATCCTGATATTCTGATTTGCATAGCACGCAATGACTACACTTCGAAAAGGGTTAAGGTCCTTTCATAATTAGAATCAGTTTTGGTGAGGGGTGCATTGACTTTTTTAGTGACTAAGCTTAACTCATGAGTGGTTCCACTCTATGTAATGGAACTATCTACCATGGTCGAAAACTTTTTAGAAAACAAATGGTTGGATAATCTATTAATGTTTATATTCTGTTAATTTTAGGTAACCTGCGGTGTGAGAGGAAAACTGGATCCTCCTTGTAATGCAGTCGGATATATAGACAGAGTTGTGCTAGGAATCGAGCACATGTATCCACATCCAGCTTGGAAGAGATCTAAGGTGTGTGGCCGTTTTCTATTTTACTCCTTATCATATTATGAATTTGAGATCACTAGTTTAAAGATTGTGGCATTTTTGAATATTTAATCCTCTCGATATTAAGTTATGCAGGCTTGCACTGTGAATTCTCCGTATGAGGGGCCTTTCCGTAGTGGTGCTCCTTCATGGTGCTATGCCCCTTTTGAACCGGAAGGAATTTTAAGGTCCGTTAACATCATAATTAATTAGTGTCATTTTGATGAACAATGGAAACAGTGACTCTTGTAACGATTCTTATCTGCGAGTAACTAGTTGTACCTTTTATTGGATAATCTAATGCTTCCTGCTAAGGAAACTGTTAATCATAGTCCCACATCGCTTGAGTACCAAGGGGAAGTGCACTTTATATGTGTGAGGGCAACCCTCACCCTTTGAGCTAGCTTTTGGGGTAAAGTTAGGTCCAAGGCCACTTTAACATGGTATCAGAGTTGGAAGTACCCATGGATGGGTCGAGCAGGCTTGTCACGAATGCAAGTACTGCCGAGTGAGCATGCTGCGCGTGAGGGAGGGTGTTAATTGTAGTCTCACATCGCTTAGATACCAAGGAGAAGTGCACTTTATATGTGTGAGGGCAATCCTCACCCTTTGAGCCAACTTTTGGAGTGAGTTAGGCCCAAGATCACTTTAATAGAAACCACATGATGGAAATCATTAGGCTTTGCCTTTGGGAATAGTGAACACATGGACATCACAAAAATTCCTTCCATTGCACTACAAAACTGTGACTTTGGTCTACCAAATTGATTTTTCAGCTATTCTTTCCCAAAGTATATAGTATGTGAATGGAAATAGTAGGAATGAAAGAAAAATTCAAAATAATTGCACACAAGTTCTTCACAACTAAATAAAAATATGTACTTAGCTGAGTGTAAAAGTGAATTGGAGAAGACAAGCTCTCCCTATCTTCTCCCTGCTCCCTGTATTATCGATAATCCTTTAAAAAATACTTAAGGCTGCCCTGACTCTAAGAGGCAGGCTCTCCCTTTCAACCACTCGATTGGAGCTATTTATTGATTTCTTACACTTTTGGATTCTTATTTTTAAGCATGAACCTCACGGATGCTCCAATTGGCTGTGATGGGAAGTTTATGATGACTGATGTAATTTATTTGACTATTGTAAACCTTGACAATTTTTGAACCTTTTCTATGCTTTAATATTTATCTGATTGCAGCTCAATATCAGCTATTCTCTCCACCATCATTGGAGTGCATTTTGGACACGTGCTTGTACATTTTGAGGTTAGGTCTATTGTTTCATGTGATTTGTGCCTACCATACATGAAGACCTGCTCACTTCACTGATCTTTTTCAATTATTACAGGGTCATCAAGCTAGACTGAAGCACTGGATTCTGATGGGTTTTGCCCTCCTCATTTCTGGAATTATCCTTCATTTCACTCATGGTGTGAACTGAACGTTAAGTATGTGCAACTTTATATATTATCTATTATCTCCTTTTCTAATTTTTCCCCAATGCAGCAATTCCTTTGAATAAGCAGTTGTACACATTGAGCTATGTTTGTGTGACATCTGGAGCAGCAGCTTTGGTCTTTTCAGCTTTCTACATTTTGGTATTCTTTTGTCATGAAATATTTATTGTTCCTTTCCATTAGGATCATTTATATATCTTTTGAACATGGACCCATGTTGTTGGAATTAAGGCTTGGTTAAAAGTTGATTATCAATTCTTTTGGGTATGCAAGGTTCAAAGAGAGTAGATCAAGTTTAATCTAATTTTCTACTCCATACCAGGTTGATATTTGGGGTTTTAGGTATCTGTTTTTGCCATTGGAATGGATTGGCATGAATGCTATGCTCGTCTATGTTATGGCAGCTGAAGGCATCTTTGCAGGATTCATTAATGGGTGGTATTATGATGACCCCCAAAATACATTGGTATATATTCATCATATTGTGTTTTTACTTTTTGGTATGTTCAGATAATTTGCTCTAAGATGATATTAGATCCCTTCTCGGACTACCAATGGAAGGGGAATATAGGTGGTTCCCATAATTTTTTCTAGGCTGGATTAAGAGTGCAAGTTTGCAGCATGTTTTTGACTTCATAGAGGTTTTACAGTGTTTAAGAATGTTTTTTTCCTAGTTTTTTGCTCATTAAATCCGGTTCTTTTCATTTTCCAAAACTGCATTAAATATTCCTGTTAGATAGGCACAAACTTGTCAAGGTTAGAAACATGTTAGCAATTTCCAACACTTGGTCAAAACTCCGTTGGGAGAGAGACTTTTTCATTTCCAATATTTGCAGCTGTCTATTTTATTTTTTTTAATTTTTTTTTCTCTCCTCTTCTAATCCATGCTGCCATGTACTCACAAATCTTCTCCCCACGTAAGCATTCCCTTTTCATGTTGGTGGATTCAACCTATTAATAGGTATCATTAGCTAAGCTACCTTGATTATCCGATGAACTTGCTTTTGTCGGCTAGGAGAACGGAGGTCTGCCAGTGCTTTGGCAACTGCTAGCCTCCTGTCCAGTCATCTGAACAATCAGCCTAGACATTTTTTCTAAACCTCAACTAAACTTTGATCATTGTCTTGCTCAAAGTTGTTTACTTTTTTTTACAATATTCTTTTCTAATTTTTATTAATGTTGTTATCTTTCCTGGGTGCTGAAACTTTGACAGATATATTGGATTCAAAAACACATTTTCATTGGAGTTTGGCATTCCCGGAGAACAGGCATTCTACTCTACGTCATCTTTGCAGAGATACTGTTTTGGGGTGTTGTTGCAGGCATTTTGCATAGATTGGGAATATACTGGAAACTTTGAAGTCTAATGTTAGCAGTTGATTTTAGGTTGCTTATTCTTGCCTACATATCAAGAAAAAAAAAAAAAAAGGATTGCTGATTTGGTAGTAACTTTATGTTACTGTCTTTTTAGTTGTTGGCCCAAACTTTTGGAAATTGTCATAACTAAATAAGAAATAATATTTTTATTCCAAATATTTAGATGCAAAGTTAGATTGCTTCTTTTAATGTTGAGTTTTGACAGAGTTAATAATAGAGAAAAGCAGCAATAATAAG